>JAZHYW010001669.1:0-117813 GCA_037355805.1 Ixodes ricinus | reverse complement strand
CTAGAATGAGAGAGTGTTCATGGTCACGTGGTTTATGGACACCATGGTGTGACTAACTTGGGCAGTGTTGCCTGGTCGCCAGATGGAAATGATAAACATTCGTAAATTGAATATTGCAATTACCAGAGCTCTAAAAATTGCGTAACTTGGTGTATATGCTAAGTAGCATATGAGCATTCCATTTCAAGAATAATCTATCCGTTTAATTTCCGTGTCATAACCCCTTTAAAGGGATGCTGAACCGAAATTTGGATTGCACAGAATAAGTTAGCCGGAGTGTTTAATGGGGCGCCACAAACCCCAAAACACCACTCATAAAGCGATATCTCTAACGGATGGCCGTATTTTTGTAAAATAAGGATGCGATTAAGTGAGAATCGCGACGTCGCATTTCCTGCAGAAGAGTTGAGGAGGGGGAAACGGCCTTGATTCCTTCCCTTTTCGCGTCCTTCCCTTTTCGAGTCAAAGCAAGAATAGGAGGAAACGAGAATCGCGACGTCACGGGCCTTTTTGGCCATTGTTCAAGCACGCTCTTCTTTCACAATTACATGACCATCCGTTAGAGATATCGCTTTATGAGTGCTGCTTTCGGATTTGTAGTGTCCTGCCTAGCGCTTCTGCATTGTTTTCTGAAATCAAAATTTTGCTCCAGCATCCCTTTAAAGGATGTACACCTAACAATTATATTTGGCAGATATTGAACAAGAAATTATCTTATACAAATAATTTCAATTTTTTTAGTTGTAATAGACCGATTTCACGGGCCAGCTTGGCTAAGCCACTGCTGCCGCAATGCATCAAGGGAACTTGCATCTTTCTGCATGTGCCCCGACATCGCTGCAGCTCTGATCGTGCAAAGCACGAGACGGCACGAGATGTCTCAAGCACTACCGCCTGCCTCTTGTGAACTAAAGTTATGGCGGCTTCACACATGCACCAAACGCTAGGTGAGATCGGTCTATTCCACTAACGATTAAAAAAAAAACATACCAACAGGGTCCTACCAATCTTTCATGAGTCGTGATTGTTTCAAAAAGCAACATGTCCTCTATACTCTGTTTCATTATAGTAAGTTACAGCTCAAGAAGATAGGGCAAGGGAAAGGAAGGCCAGGGAGGAGGAAGCAGACGGAATGCTGGAGAGGAAAGAGCAGACGGAATGCTAAAGAGGAGAGGAGGAAACTTCCTCTTTTCTCCAGCATCTCGTCTGCTTCCTCCTCCCCGGCCTTCCTTTCCCTCGCCTGACCTTCTTGAGTTGTAACAGACTATAGTTACGTGGAGTACAGACGAAGGCAACGCCAGACGAGGGGAGAAAGCCCAAGCACAAGGAAGGAGAGAAACCTACTCTCCTCTCTAATGTTCCTAGTGCTCTCCCTTTCTCCCCTTGCACTCTTCTCCTGTCCCACCTTCCTAGTGCTTGCCCTTTTTCTTTGCCTGGCGTTGCTTCGCCTACACTGCACACAACTAGCGACGCGAACTATTAGAATTAGCATTGTGTGCGACCAAAAGTGTCCCTGGGGTGGAGGTTTGCGATTCGCCGAACCATAGCTTCCTGCATACTGGTAATGCTTACCCTATCGCCGGTTAACAGGGAGGTAGAGGCAAATATTGTCAATCAGGACAAGGCAAATTTTGTTTGTGACATCACGGACGGAAACCAAGAAAGGGCACCACCGAAACATCTCGGAGCTAATTGAAGTGGAGCATAAATAGCTCTGATGACTGCCCGGTCCAGTTCTCTAGCTGTGCAAGGGCCACTAGTTCTCTCACTCAAACTGTGCTTTGGAGCTCTTCATCCTGGTACTTGGGCCACAAGTTGTGCTGGCAGGCTTGCAGCACCAGCTGAAGGAGTTGAAGGCCCACTTCTGAAAATACAAAGCATAAAGGAAGCCATCACTTGGAACAACAAAAAAGAATAAAATCATACAAATAATTAGAGTAGAGCTTTAAAGATTCATCTCAACCACCCAGGTATTGTGAAGACAGATGGACCTTGCAGAACAGTAAGCCTAAAGCGCTGTTCACACATATGCAACCGAGTTAGACCGAGAGAGACCAGACCGGTCTTAGGACCAGTTCCGCTGCAGCGCACCCAGTACTAACACGTCGTAAGAGGCTTAAAAACCAATCTGGTCTCTCCCAGTCTTACTCGGTTGCGTATGTGTGAACGGCGCCTCAGTCACATTGCAGGCACCTCGGTCTGGTTTACAACCTGATAACTCGGGATCAAAGGACAAAAAATTGCAACAAAGCCAAGTTACAATTAGTGGCCCATAAGACAATAACCTCTAAATATTTAAAATGCGTTGACAAAGAAGATGAGCACGGCCATGACAACCTGCTCGACTCACAATACCAAGTTAAGTGTCAGTCAACCAGACAATGGTCTTATGCCCTTGAAAACTGTGGCTCGGACAAAGACTACCACCAAAAAGATACCCCGTCACCATGCTAAACCCTGCTCTACAAACGGAAGTGTGAAGAGGAACCTAGAAGGGCCACATGAAAGCACTTGCCTCTCAAACCTTAGCTCCACCACAGAAGATGGTCTACTTACTTTGATAAAAAGGACGTAGCCTTGCAGCTATTATTGCAACTATCCGCTCACGTGATGGTATACCAAACATCTATATCAGATTGAAGACATAGTTTGATGGTCAAGTTGACTGACTGATTACGGAGCAAATTGCACGGAACAGAGGAGCCTGCTTTGATCTGTTGGTCAGCAATTGTGTGTTAAAAAATTAAAAGGCACTTAACCACTTTCTTTGACAGTCTATTTATGGTAATAACTCAATCTATCACTACTATCGCTACTTAAATCGGCATCAGAAATCGATTCCTCGGGAACTATTGCAGACACGCCCAGATTTATGACCGTAAATAAACTATCGCAGACAGTGATTTAGTGCCCCTTAAGAAAAAAGGAAGACAAGTCCTTCTAATACAATGCCTGTATGTGTAGCGAGCTTCAAAGAAACTTCTGGTGCAGCTAAATGGCTTTTGATCGCCTTGTGAATGTGCATAATGGTGCATTTGCACAAAAGATCATTAACTTTGGAGACAACCGAGTATGTCGTAGAGCTGCGAAAAGGAAAAAACAAGAAGGAGGAGGTAGTGCAAAAAATCCAAGCGAGCATTCGCACAATTGAGTCGGAGTTGCCGGAGTCTTTTCTTTTTCGAGCGTGCTGGCGACCTTCGGAAACTCATCAAACAAAAAGCATAGATATTTTTTTTAAAAAGGCGCCCTAAAAGCGCCTTTTTAGGGGAGGGGGGGAATGCAGCTGTTAACTGCATTCCCCCCTCCCTAAAAGCACGGAGACAAAGGAGGGGGTCTGGCCATTCCGACAAGACAACGGACATTCTGTAGGCCGGTCACAAATTCTCCTCGGCTCCCCACAAGCTCGGAGGATTTGCGAACATCTGTGACACGGAGCACGTGACCTCAAAGCTCGATGACGTTTAATCCTCTGCTTGGGGAGAAACTTTGTCATGCGAATACTCTATTAAGTACTCGCATAAGGATGTTGGTCTGAACTCGTGAGTTTTGATTGATCCTGCTTTGACTGCTCAAAACTGATCTCGTTTTAGCAACAGAAATTAACTGAAATGAAACGTTTGTAATGGCTGTTTTACAAACTTGTGACTGCTTGTGACCGGAGAGAAAAAACAGATTTTAATCTCTTGCGACTGCTTAGAATTAGTAGTGCCAATACGCAGTCATGGCCAATTCGTCTGGGCCCGCATCGCACCGGTGCAGTGTGGTTCGTGGTACACGAAAGGCTAGAGGGGAGAGGGGAGCTTCCTTCTCTCCTTGCCAGCCTTTCGTGTACTGAAGTGGAAAGAGCTTACTGCACTGGATGGGTGCGGTGTGCCCCAGATGAATAGGCCATTAGTAAGAAGTTTTACGAGGCTTAAAATCCGTTTTGTGAGCTTTACTCTGGAAAAGAAAGGATGTAGGTGCGCATGCCCAGGCGAGTGAGATTGTTTCCAACGGCTCACAGGACACCACCGCATCTCGCCACGTGAGACCGCCCCAACTACAACCGAACCCTGAGGCTGAGAGTCTCTAGCACAAGCACGGAGGTAGGTGCTGCTCGCTCTGCGGTACCAGTTCCTGTAAAGTTCCTGTAAAGGCTCCCTACGGGAGCCAGAGTTGCGTGTTCATCCCCGTAGTGCCGTCTTTCCTGCATGGCATGTTGATCCTGCTCCTAACGTGACCGAATTTGGTGAATATCGGTGCCACACGTTCAAGGCGCGTTCAAAAGCAGGGGAACATACGCCGGGGCGCCGGGCAGCGTTTACTTTCCTGCACGGCATTTGAGTCTGCTCCTCACGTGATCGGATCTCGGCGAATAGCAACGCGGCGGCTTGTGGAAAACAGACGCCCAACTCTGGCTCTTGTAGGGAGCCTATACAGGAACTCTAAGTGCCCGGAGCTTTCAGCACCATTCAGCACCACCGGTGCTTGCTATGGAGAGTTTAAAAGCTCCTTCCAACATGCAAGTCGTGAATCACAGGGCCTACACGGGGGCCGCCCCTACCAAGCAGCTCAGCTATATTAAGCTCACTTATGGCAATAAAAGCTTGTGTTGGTTCTCAGGAGATAAATGCGGGCAACACCCAGAACCACGTCCAATATTGCTGCCCGCCGATAAGAATGACCGCCACCTAATTCTCAGCAGTTCACCCGCTCCCACAATGAGCGCCTTCTTACAATTCTCTGTATGAATGCACATCCACCGTCTTAATCCACCACTGTCTAGAGCAGGGGTCTCAAATTTATTTGAGTGTGGGGGCCAGATAGCGAACACCCCCAAAGGAAGAGGGCCAACAGAGGCGGGGGGTTAACGTTTTGCTATTTTGGGGCAAAAAAACAAACAAGCAGCACTGATGTTTCACGGTGCAAAGCAACTGACTGTTTCAGTGACCCCTTAGAGATTTTTTAGACAGAGAACCTTATGCTTTCTGCTTTTTGTAAGCTGATCGTTTTGCCCTTTGGTTCTTGTTTGCATATACGACTACTTTGGGCCCACACCTTGTCATAAAAAGATTTAAAACACCACCATATCACAGTACTGGCAGTTTTCAATAGAACGAGAACTCACCAGGGTCAACAGGCATAGAAAAAATATTTCATGCTGCCGTTTTTGCTTTTTGGACAATTTCTATAGCAGCATTATAAGAAAAATTTGTGTATTTTAAAGGTGCTGTCTGACAGCTAGAAGCCCGGGCTCATGGCTTTATCTTTGGCCGTTGCTCCTGCTGTGCAAGAGTTCACGCAGCCGAGGTGCCTCCATGAGCAAAAAGCTCGCACTTGTATACCCAGTAAGGGTATTGCCATCCCACTGGATGTACATAAGCCTGAGAAGCAAGTTTTTAAACAAAACAATACTCGGTCCAAAAAAAAGAAAGAAATAATAGTGCAAAATTTGTACACAGAGCAGAGCTCCTT
Source organism: Ixodes ricinus (assembly GCA_037355805.1). NCBI lineage: Eukaryota > Metazoa > Arthropoda > Arachnida > Ixodida > Ixodidae > Ixodes > Ixodes ricinus. Next base: position 112,359 of record JAZHYW010001669.1, on the reverse strand, counting down.
TTCGATCAGAAATGAATTGACAATACAAAAAATATTTTTATAGCGCATGCGGCGCTCGAGTGCTGCATCCCAGAATGTCGTCTTTGGGACCCCTGGGGCCCTATGCTACATCACGGGACCAAGCGGAACCAAGGGACCAAGACAAAGTTTTCTGCTGCGTAGGTCAGTGCCGTGCCACTGACAAATCGCAGCAGATAGTGTTGTCCTGGTTCCTAGGTCACACTTGGTCATGTTGTGTGGCATAGGGCCCCTGGTCTAGAGACTTGAGTGCAATGCAGTGCACGAACGGTGTATGCTGTTTACATGAACGCATTGAATGCGATAATTGGAGTCGATGCATTCAGTGCTATAATGGGGGTGCCCGTTATGTCGTTGTACACATAGTTAATTGTACAGTCAAGAACTAACATTTCTGGACCACGGGGGCTGTACCGATATGCATTGCTCCGCCCCATGCTGTCGAGACCGGCGCTTGGTGGATGCGCATCCTTCCATATTCGCAGGGATGCAGATTCTTCAGTTTCTGGCAGCCACGTAGCGATTTTCAATAACTTGCCGTGTGGTGCCGCTTCAGAAGCATTCGTGTCTAGCTCCGCCAAAGATTCGCACGAAGTAGCGCTGGCCTGGCAGGCAGCGCCTCTAAATCAGCCGGACGGCGGCACGCGCCACTTTTGTGGTAACACACTACGCCCGACTCCGACCTCAAGACCGATTTCTTTATTCACATTAAAAAACACATAAGCATTTTCTCCTGCTGGCTGACTTCTCCAAGCGAACGGTAAAATTACCGTTCACTGTAATTATTTGTTCCAGGCATCGCAGCATACTCGTAGAGGGATGCCACCAACTGAGGTCAAGCACGGAGTCTCCCACTTTTCTCTTATGCTGCTTTTACACTGGCATTCGAATCGCAAGTGCAAAGCGGGTTCGCTCGTTTTCGTCATCAAATCTACGTGAACTGCCTCGCAAATACGGTTCAACCACCAATGTGAATGAAGCATTACTGCCACCCGTAAGGCTTCGGCCGTGCTACCGGCCTTTTGTGCTCAAGAATGCCTTTCAACAACCGGCAAACCATTTTATGTTTGAAAGGTCAAAGTAAACGATTATTCCACATCAGAAAGCTTGGATGACTCGGCTCCTGGTATTTTACAATATTCAGCAACATTCTCGGCGCGACATGGCCTTAATGTGTATGAGCCTTCTATTTTCGAGTGCACCTCACGATAACACTGTCGCAAAGGTTGAAAGTGTTGTGTGATAATCAGTCATCATATTCTTTGTTATTGGGTAAAGAAAGTTACCAAAAAAAGCGGCATGCACCACCGCTACCGAGATCGGCGAATACTTCTTTCTCGCTGCAGCCAGCCAGGCCAGCCGGCGTGGCTTCTTAGCTTAAATCCCGTGCACAGCTTGGCGCGGATACTTCTGAAGCGGCAATACGGGGCACACTATAGAGAATCGCACTGCGGCTGCCGAAAATGAAAGAATCGGCATCTATGCAAGTATGGAAGGACACTCACGCACCAAGCGCCAGTCTCGACGTGCCATCAGAGAGCATACGAAATGCATATCGGCCACCACTCCCGTGGTCCGGAAAATTTTGTCCCAGACTGAGCATAAATGAAGTTTTGACTCAACAGATCATGCTTGCATTCGTGACGATGTGCTGACGGGATTGGAATATACCAGCCCCCCCCCCCCCCCAAAATCAAAATCCTTGCTACGTGCCTAGCTGAGAACATGGCGGCGGCCAATCTTGTTTTATTGGCGGCGGCGAAAAGTGGGCACAATCTCGGGTGTCCCTCCGTAATTTCCTTTTGAGAACAAACGCAAACTTTTCTTGCCATTGTAAGTAAGTTGAATATTGGCGACTCCAGCAAAATCAAGGCCGCGTAGCAGCAACATTGAGAAGCTCAGGAAAGGAGGTTGTTTCAACTCTGTCGTCTGCTATTGCTGCTTGGTTGTCGTAGGCAGCATAGAAACAAACATTGTTTCCAGTAATAATTTTTATGCTTCCGCCGTGTCATTCATACGCACTGACTAGAAGAAGGTTTCTAGCGTCGAAAAATCGCTTTGCTTTCATATGTAACACCGATCTTACGCTGTAGAGAAAAATTTATGGTGGTCAGCGTGCTGAAAGACAAAAACGACCTCCTTTCGTCTGCCATTTTGCCTGACCCCCATAGTTCGCTGGAGTCGCGAATAGCTGAGCTGCTTGGTGAGGGCGGCCCCCGCTGTGGCCCTGCGCATCGGAGGGAGTGCAGGAACGGCATCGGGAGCTCCGCAGAAAAAGTAGTTCTTACCTCAGCGCTGCTCCTGCTTGCACCGGAACCTCTCGTCCTTGTGGTCCAACCCTGATGGAAGTAGCGGTAGTGTCTTGAAAGCGGTTGCAAACAATCTTGCTCTTCATGGCGTGTGCAGTATTGTTCCTTCTGATCTAGAGTGGCAAGGCCCAGAACTCTCAGCACTTTCTTGCATCCTGTAACTTCTTGCAGAGCATTAAAGACAGTGGTTAAGATCTTTATGCTCATCAGCAAGGCGTCCGCATGCGAAACACCGGCCAGAAAATGTGATTACAAGGTTCGGCTTGTGCCAGAAACGCAGGTTTAACTTTGAGATCTGACACAACATGGCCAGTGGCGTCACGAGGGTCAGCGTCACCCGGGGCAATAGCCTGCCGCAACCCCCCTGCCCCACCTTCGCTCTCGCGTGGCCGCTGCAACCCCCCCCCCCCCCCCGCCCTCGTGGCCCGCCGCGACCCCCCCGAGCGCTGCACCCGGGGCAGTCCGCACCCCCCTCCCCCTTGTGACGCCACTGGTGCCATCCTAGCGTAGGACTTGATGTGCATTAACATGAATGTTGGCGCATCGGCTTAATTCTGAGAATAATTAAAGTCGATGCACTCAAGTCGTATTTATGTAAATGTGGCAAACCTGGACGAGATAAATGAGAATTGAAGGTAACAATACTAGGCAGGAGAGTGAGGGAGAGGAGGAAATGAGAGAGCGTGGGGACATCAGAATGCCGAGCTTTGGTTGGAATGATTAGTGAGTAGATCTAAATCTAGCTGCCATTGTCTTCATTGCACTCGTCGAACGAGTTAGAATGCGGAACACCAGCTGCTGGGGTTTTGCTCTTGCATCAGAATGTGTTCAACAGTGGAGACAAAGGCACCTGGCTTTAGGTCTACCCACAACTGATTCCAACCAGTGCTCAGCGTTCCGACGTCCTCACGCGCTCCTGTCTCTTCGTCTCTCTCAGTTGCTTGGGGCATGGACATACTGAAAAAATGAGACAGGCAAAGAAGGACAAACAATGTTTTTCAAATTGTGCTCGTCCTTGTTTTCGCCTCCATCTCCGGTTTGTGTATATTGAATAAAATAGAAAAATCTCACTTTTGTCAATAATAAAAAAGTCATTTTTCTAGGACCATTAACCCTGTTCTTTGACGCTTTATTCTCGTTTTTAAATTTCTTAATTGCTATCATGACCTTAAAATAGGTAGTAAATAAGAAAATTTCAACTGGCAAGTGTTTTTTGGATATATCCGAAAACACTGAATCCTCCCTGGCAACCAAACGATTTTTGTCAGTCACAAAAGTCAATATAAATCACTTTGACAAACATTACCATCAATTTCTTTTTATTTCGTTCCACACGATTTTTTTTTTTTTTTCAATACCATGGCTAGGCGCACGGATGCGGTTTATTTCACTTTTCTTTTATCCCTTTTCGAGCTCTTTCGAGGCGCGGAACCGTTATTTTATGCTAAAGCCAAAAGGCATTCACCGCAGTCAGTTACGCAATGCGTCGTCCGTACATAGGTAAAAAAATACCCTTCCATCTAGCAGAAAAAAAAAAAGAAAAACTCCGCTATGCTGTGCAGCAAATCGTTCCAGGCCGCAGCATATTAGTAGCCCCTTCCCTTGGCAAATAGCACGCGCTCGCCGGGCGGAGATTTTAAGATTCTTGTGCCCCTTGCGAGATGCAAGCTCTCTCTCCTTGTGCCACTGATAAATCTGGAGCCAGTGGAGAGCCCACCGAGCGGCCGCGGCTTCAGATCAGAGCTCGCGCTGCCACTTCAATGCATGCTCTGAAGCGCGCGCCCGTAGAGGTAGATTGCCTTTTTAAACGATGTACTAAAATTTAGCTCCAACCGGTCCGTGGGAAAGTGGCGAAGCGCATCGAGCGAGCCGCAGAAGTTCTCCGCGCGGCCTTTTTCGGAGGAGCTTGATCTGAAGTTATTCGCAACATTTCCTTTTCAACACCGTCGCTCAACCACGAAGACGAGTCCGAGTCCCAAACGAGCGCTCGATATCTGCCAGAGGAAGAGGCTATAGGTTCAAGCATAGTTTCGCAAGCCCACGGCAACATGCAGTGAACAAAGAAAAGAGTTCTGCTTACCGGCCGTTGAACTTTCCGCAGGCGTCCCGCTGCCAGCCTCCCTTCAATGATTAGACGCGACGTCTCCCGATACCATTTGACACTCTTGAACACAGTACTAGTAAAATACACCCATAAAGAAAGTTGTTTTAAGAAATTAACGCGAAACTGCGCGAACGACGGAGCCACAGCCCGCCATCGACGGCCACCGCCAAACGAAAAGTTATGGACGGTAATCAAAGGAAAATATAGATAGGTCGATTTTGGAGGCTAGCTAGCGCCACCTATCCCGTGCACCCTGTTTCAGTTTCGGTTTTAAAACCGAAAAAGATAAAATAATTCCTTTATCGGATATCAATAATACTTAGACGCACTAAAATCATCGGAACCTTGATTTGAACGGTAGATTGTAGAGAATACTGTATCTCGTGTTATTACAAAATCTGTCTTCATTTTTTTTTGAAGGTTCAACGAAAAGTGGACAAATTCGATATTTAAAAAAAAAAAGGCTTATGTCGTTTTTGTCCTGGGCCAGGGGCCTATTTAGGAAAATTATAAAAGTTCAAGATAATTAGATTGTTAATTATTATCGCGTAATTAACTTTTTTAATATTGTTTTAAGGGCATGGTTTGAATTAGGAAATGAGGAAACCGAAACTTAAAAACCCGTCGAATTTGTGCGGTTTTTCAGAAAGCCGTAAAATGCTTCGCGTGCCTTCTATCGTTCTGCAATTTCTTGGTTTAGTGTTTTTTGATGATGCTGAGCAATTTTCTAATTGCACCCTGTATATAAATATCGGCTACTTTAATTCACAGCATGGCTGAAGTGGTTTGTGTGCCTAAATTTTGTCCATTTACTTGTTGATATTGTGCGCAGATTCTGCTCCATATCGCAATAACAGTTAACGGCAAAATTGATGCGTTTTACACCCATTGGAGATAACTCGCCAGTTGTCCTTGCCAGTACTTTGAGCATTTGACGGCTATGCGGAATGCGAACAGTTCAAAGGCAGTCTGCTTTACCAGCATGCCCCGACAAGCTGTCCCGCTTTGCGCATGCGCGTCTTCGTGGCAACCGCATCGTCTCTATACGCACCGTATGTCGGCTTCCTAGTCGGTACCTTTTCGTTTTCGTGGTTTGGTCACGCTTCAAAACAACGATTCGGGGCAGTGGTTAGCAGTTCGAAAACAAACAAATGTTGGGGGACAACGAGTGCAGGCCAGCATTTATTTTCCCCAAAATCTCACGCAAATGTTGACAAAAAAAAAAAACACAATATCGCGTCTGTCGATGCCAGCTGTTTGGCAGATTTGGCGGAGTCGTACCAAGCGACCAGTGGCGTAGCCAGGAAATTTTTTCACGGGGTGTTTTTCTTCGCTCAAACCGTTCAAAAGTCATAAAACAATAGAAGAAGAAATTGCCCAAACACTATTTTGTTTACTACTTTTCTGTTTCTTGAAAGACAGAAATTCAACCTTGTTTGCCACATCTCGTTCGTCCGATATTTAAGAGGGGAAATTTAATGTTGAACAACGAAAGAACGCAATCATAAAATATAATAATTGGCTTTGAACAAAAGACTCCAGACAGGCTCACAAAATATTCCGGTGCGTGTACTTCTCTGCGGAAACTCGGGTATCCAATGACCGAAAACTACGGAAGGGTACCAGAGAATAGCGAAGTTTAGAATACTATTAAACATAAAAACTGCAATGCGCACTGGAGCAATGAGCAAGTGAAGCGTCATGCTCATTGTTCCTCCGCGGATCACATTTTTCAGAAATTATCGTTCTATGGTCATGTTTTAGGTTATTTCCGTTCTTCGTTGACGAGAAAGTGGAAGATAAAAATACCAGTTTGTATCATTTTGTGGGGTCTAAACATGTAATGGAAGCCGCCGTTGGTCGATAGAAAGAAGCGAGAGTACTCTTTCGGGGCTGACTTGCATATTCCGGTGAATGTTCAAAAGCGCAACACCTTTACTGCGTGCACCATTAAGCTGGGACTATACTTCGTTTCACCTTATGTGCGAGCGAAGGCGAAGCTGGAAGCGCGAGCACGAAAGCTCCGTGCATTCAGGCTTTGCTCGAGAGCGCGAGCTGGGGAAAAACGCAAAAAGCGCTGGTCTCGCGCTTCTAGCTTTGGCTTCGCTCGCAGATAAGGTGAAACGAAGTATAGAACTTAAACCTCCGCCTTCAGCGCGAGCTTTCTGCCCTGCTAACAAAAGTGTGATCGCGCAGGCACGCGCAACCAAAGCACTGCCGAAGCCAGCGAGCTCGCGCTGAAGGCGGAGCGTCTAGTCTCAGCTTAGAACGGCAAGCTCTCCTGGGACCTGACGTTGAAGCTCTCAGGAATGACTTCAGTCTTCGGAGTCTCGAGAACGAACGTTCCGCTTCAGCGCTCCTAACGAGCATGGTGGCCAGGATTGGCAGCAGGCGGTTTACATTAGGATCAGGGGTTTCCCCAGGATTCTAATCAAGGGGGGGGGTGTCCCAATGGTTTGGGGGGGGGGAGGGGGAGGAGGCGGGGGGCGATGCGAGGCGAGGTAGATAACATATAAAACTGTTTCTTTTTAAGTCCACTAGCTAAATTACAGACGTCTATTAACCAAATGCTCATACCCGTAATGTATGTTTCCCTTTCTCTATATATACACCTGAGAGGTGGTGTTTTCTACTAAATCTAAAAAAAAAGAATTTAATTTTTTTCCTTTTTTTTAGATTCAAGGGAAACTAGGGGGGGGGGGGGGGTCTAGGGAAATTCCTGATTAGGATACAATTAAAGCCTTTGGGCAGATGCAAGTTGCCTGTGCCGCCGAGACGCGCTAAGCGGCGCGGTCTTTCCACATCTGTGTCAAAACCAGTACTTCCCCAGGAAGTTTATTTAGCGAAACGAATGCTCTGCACAGTCTGGAGATTCGCTCGAAACCGAGGCTTGCGACAAAGAGACCGACGTCGTTAGCCACAACATCGCTTTTGCCCAGGGCGGACGATGCTGCCTGGCGTGAATGTGCCGACTCTGTTGGAGACGTTGATGGCACGCTTGAAGTTGTAGGTCAATAATTCTTCTTGAAAAAAGCCTCAAACGACAGCTTTGGTATTGAACTAATTTTTGAGAGTCTATATACGTAAAGGAACTTTCACGACTCACGTGTTGAACGCAAGATTATAAACATCACCCACTGCAGCGATTAAAGAAGTAAACTAGGTACGCTTTGAAACCAAAGAATTATGAGCATTCCAAAGTGGCTTCGACGGTGCATATGCTGCCGCTTTTCGCTCCCGATTCTTTTTTTTTTTTTACATTTTGGTTGGCGTATTACTGAAACTAAAGGAGTACAGGCGAGTAACCCCAAAAACAAAGAAAAAACGGGACAAAAAAAAAAGAAAGCTAAGCTGTTTGTCATTTTGTCGTCCGGTTTGTAAAGTTGTAGGGTTTGCAAAGTCAGAGTATTGCTATTTTGAAATTTTGTTTCGCTGCCCTGGTAGTGGCGTGGAGTCCTTGAGACTCAAAGAGTAGGGGAGCTTTAGTCAAGCCGCCTGCCTTTTCCGAGGCGAGGCCAGCGTCCTTCGAGGTCAGGATTTCGCGGCTTATGTGACGTCAGGAGCGGAGTCATTCGCACCTGCGAGCCTGAAGAAAGGCTTTGGTTGCTAATAACATTGTCGAATTCGGCGAGAGCTCTTCGGAAAGCCGGAGCAGGACTTGTAGTTCTCACGCTCACGCAGTCCACGGACAGTGTTGCCTTCTTCGTTTTGCTTTCGAATGTTGTGGGTCCGGCCCCTCGCCGTAGAGGGTTGTCGAACAAAAAAAGAAGCACACACAAAACAAGAAAAAAAAAAACTGGCAATGGAAAAGGGAAAGAGGAAAATCATGAAATTTCGGGGGTGTTTCGACCCTTGAACACGCACTGGCTACGCCACTGTCTGCTTTACCACCGCGGCTAGCGCGCTCCGACGAGCTGCCACTTTGCGCATGCGCGTCTTCGTGGCAACCGCGTCGACCGCGTCGTCTTTACACGTACCGTATGTCGGCTTCCCAGTTGGTACCTTTTCGTTCTCGTGGTTTGGACACGCTTCAAAACAACGATTCGGGGCAGTGGTTAGCAGTTCGAAAACAAACAAATGTTGGGGATAACGAGTGCAGACCAGCATTTATTTTCTCCAAAATCTCACACAAATGTGACAAAACAGAAATCACACTATCGCGTTTGTCGAAGCTAGCTGCTTGGCAGATTTGCCGGAGTCGTGCCAGGCGACTCTGGTGATTCCGCCGTAATGCTTCGATGAAATCGATATTCCACAGCGACCTCATTCTGACAGAAGGCCAGTCTGTTATCATCATAGTAGGCTTTCACCACGCCGATTCAAGAAACTGACATCGAAGAGAGCGGACGAAGCCTAATTACGCAATGTACGCGTTTGAAATTGTAGCGCACTTCACAGAAACTTTACGAACAATGCAAAATTCAGTCCCACTTTCATCGCGTACCGCTACTATCGTTTACCTAGCCGAGACACTCCAGATAAAAATTTCTGGCCGGAAAATGGTTCAAATGTTTCACTGGGTCCACCGTTCTCGTACATTCGATGACGCTTGTTTCGATCGGAACGGCGGCCAATGCGAACGACTAGCACATAATAAAATATAGCACACACATTACGTCATACTTAATTCTAATAAACTCTACCTTTGGCGCGTCATGGAGCTTCCCGCTTTTGCCGGCACCTCACCAACCACCACCGGCTGTTAGGCCTATGGGCCCGAGCTCGTTAGAGATAGGCCTAACGGCGGTAGCACATCCTCGGAGCAGTCCACGTCCACGCGCACAATCGCCCAGTCGAGCGCACGAACGTTAAATATGCACACCAGCACGGGAAAACGTGGACAGCAGACGACACACGGCACGAACGGCAGGTTCAGATCGCAGAAATGAGCACCTCGAGCACCACGCTGGCCCCAGCTGCCCCGAATTCCCGAATGGGGCGCTCGCGCGTGGGCTTCTGGGTAGTCACCGCCATCGGGCAGCGCTCTCCGCGCTCGTCGACAACGCGAATAGAGCATTCTTGACGGCGTCATGCAGTGTTCGCGCTCGTCACTACGGGTGCACACAAATTGAGAAAGCTGCCACGCGCCACCGACCTGTACGCACCCGAACTCGAGTAAACCAAGAAAACACAACCTACGTATCCATCCGTGGATCGCGCCGTGTTTATTTACTTTTTTCCTGCCCCCCCCCCCCTTTTTTTGTTTCCCAGCCCTAAATTTTTACGCATGCACAAATCAAGAGGGGATCAGAACATCCGGGCAGACACCCCCCCCCCCCACGCACACACACACCCCTTAATCCGCCACTGGGCCCCGCCAACGGCTCGCTTATCCTTTTGAGATTACGTGAAAGCTTTTTCGAGAGGTCGTTGGCTGTGTTTTTCGTGAAAACCCAGGGAGATGCAGACGAGCGTTTTTCGGCCCTGTTCAGACGTCGAATCCATTTCACGAAACTCGTTTCGCGAGTCAAGATGCGCCAGAAAAATGCATCGCGTGAAAGGGCCTTAAAACAACACACAATGGTTGCACTACACTTGCGTCTGCCCGAAAAGAACTGGATTGTCGATTGTCTTCTGCTTCCCCATAGTACCCTCAACCTTTAGGTATTCGCAGATTGAGCGAAAAGTTCGTATTTTGTGATTGGTTTTTCACTGATGTAATATTTGGTGTTCGCCGGCGTCAGAATTTCTGACAAAAACCATCCCCAAAACGCTTTGGACCCATTATAACGTCCTCTCCCACGACGGGAAACCCGTTGGTGCAAGAGCCGGGACTGGGCGGGACGGGGGAAACGTCGGCTGCGTCAATGGCGGCCGATCTCCCGCAGACGGGTGGACGGATGGGAGTATTTTCAACTCCAATTTCGTCTTGCGGCGTGTTGACGCACAAGAACTCCAGTTTAAAATGGGAGTCAAATCAGGTGATGTCGCTTTTATACCCCGTCCCTTAGCAACCAGAGTAAAGTGGTGGTTTCTAGTTTCTATACTCCCATGTGCGGGAGTGAATGCTTTAGGCTTGGGAGTTTAATCGGCATCCGATTCTTTAAAACTCCCATCCGGGCTACTTCTCGTTTACAGTGTAGGTGGCCGAGTGGGCTAGCGCACACCAGCTCGGAGCACGTGGAGCTAAAACTCACGCTGCAAAACCCAAGGATCATGGCTTCAATCCCCACCCCTGCTTATTTCAATCTGGATCAGCATCGTACCGGCGTGCCGCCGTGTATCACTACTACGTGGTGCACGCTAAAGACCCCAGGCTGGCAGTCGTACTGCACTGGCTAAATTGTTCATCTGCAGTGGGCAACAATGTCGGCATATTCTGGCCGACGACATTCCTGCTCTATAAAACAACTGGCGACTATCTTTTTTGTCTGCCGCCTACGCGTCTCTCTTCTATGTCCTTGTCTTTTTGTGTGCAACTTTAACCATGGTTAATCAGCATGAACTCGCTCAACTGACTAGCTTACTCCATTACAAAGGCCAGGCCACTTTGTAAGGATTGATACATCTCCGCCGCGTGGACTTGTGAAGTGTCGGGTTCTCTCGCGACACACCGCCGCAAGGGCATGTGGAAACGACACTCGAGAGCTTGTTTTGTCTGGGCGCATGGTAACTCGCAAAATGGCGGAGCCCAAAGCCACAGAGGATGTATGCTGGCGTGCCCGGTCATTCCAATTCAGCTGCTCTCGTAGAAAGTACTACTTCTTAGAGTCGTTTATTCCAAATGCAGGGAGACTCAATATATGCAATAATGGCTCGTTTCATGGTGGTATCGTGTTCTATTGATTGTCCAGATGAACGGTATGGTATTGTACACGATGGTGTTGTGTTGTCACTAAGATCCGTACAAAACATGCACCATATCAACAATTTGTGAAAACAAAAGAAACTGAAAAACGTGTCACCTTTTAAATGTTATCGCAACCAACTTAACAAAGAAATTAAAAATTCTCGGGAAAAATATTTTTGTGATTTTTTTCGAGGCCTGTGTAAATAGAGCTGATGTAGTATGGAAAAAGCTAAATTCTGTTTTGAAACGCACTCGCGCATCAAATAGAGTGGAAAGGATAAACTATAAGGGACGAGAAATGACAGGACAAGCATTGGCAAACTCATTCAATGAGTATATTGTTCATTTGGCTAAAGAAAAGAGCGAGCTACAGGCTTGCAGCTTTATTAATTTCCGAAAGAGTGAACCTATGTTTCTTAACCCGGTTATTGATACAGAAGTATTATCCGTCTTTTACGCATGAAAAAAAAAGACACTAAATGTTATGACTCTAATGGCTTGCAGATTAAACCTATATAATTTTACCGTGGTTGACACATATCTTCAATCTCTGTGTCTCAAAAGCAGATGCAACTGGCAAAGGTATCAGTTCTATTTAAGATACGTGATACAAAGGACTTAGGTCATTATAGACCGGTTTCAATCTTGCCAGTGTTTTTTAAAGGCCTAAAAAGAGTTACTTTTATGAATGGAAGCACTTACAAATAGACATAACTTTATAAGATCATCCCATTTTGGTTTCCGTGGGCAATGGTCTACTGAGCTTGCACGTCTTCAGCAAAAATAATTTATATTTAGAAATTTCGGAATTAAATATTAACCCTTGGCTTATTTATAGACTTCACAAAAGCCTTTGCTTATCTTAACCATGATTTGCTGATTAGGAAGATTATTTTTTATTAATATTCCTAACATAAGCCAACCAACAAATTTTTTATATATGCCGACGACACTAGTTTATTTTGGACTTGTGATACCGCCAAGGAGCTTGTAGAATAATGCAAATGAAGCACTTAAAAAACTGGACGTATGGAGCAAAAACAATGCCTTGAAAATTAACGCGGACAATTGCCTAAAGCAGCACTATTTCTCCCGAAAAATAAACATATTGATATAACTACAGATATACTTTTTAATTATTTTAAAATGAAATTAGTCGCAGCGTTTAAAACCTTAGGCCTTTTTTTGGCGTTCATGTCGTGGGACGATCACGTTAATTATATTATGTTCAAATTATCCAGTATAGTTGTCTAAGCATCGCTACCGCCATAATCTGCCACTTAAAATAAAGTTCCTCGTGTACAATTCATTATTTTATTTGCATATAAATTATAGTCACCTAGTATGGGGAACAACAACTGAAACGAATCTTAATATATATATATATATATTACAGATAAAGATGCTCAGGAGCATTTGCCATAATTCAACTGAATGTCTAACCGGAAATATTTTAATCAACTCAGTTTATTGAAAATTCATGATTTGTATATATAGCGCTTCTGTTCAAGGCATAAAGGTGGGGAAAAAAAATATCAGCAGTCGCTTCCTCGAAAATTTTACTAATTTAACAAAAAATGTGTATACAAATCGGACACGAAGTATGGAACCGTGGGAAGTACCATTTATTAGAACAAATTATGGCCATCACACATTAAAGAAGCGCTGACACCCCACAGTTCGTTTTCTTTTATTTTTGTTTTGTTCTAGAACAATGCAAAAAACACGCACACACAAAAAAGACCACAACGGAAAAAAAGAAACAAAAACTTCCACAAGCGCGCGCATTTTTTTTATTTTTTTTTGGGGGGGGGGGGGAGGGGGCGTTTTTTGTCTTTTTTTCAATTTTACGTTTCGTTTTATTTGTGACGTAATCGATTATGAAATTTAGAAGCTTTGTAAGCGACATTTCTATATTATTTTTAACGGCACACGTAAAACATGTTTTTTTTTTAACGCAATCGCGAAGGCATCGTGCTTTTCTTTTGAAATATCGAAAATCGGAACCCGGAAGTGATGTCGCCTCCTGGCTTTTTATTCTTCCTGAGAAAACATGATGGCGGCGCTCGGCACCAGTAGCAGTGAGGATGACCGGGGAGTCGGGAATCGGTCCAAGTTCCTTATGTTTGGTAAACTTACATCTGGACTTGGACGTTTTGCTTCGTGTGATGTGACGTGCTGCGGGAAGATCGTCACAACGACACCCCGCCTCAGCCAAGGTATACCTTTTGAACACCCAACGCTCTAGAGACGTTTGGGCCGACCTCATACTCCTCGTAGAAAATGTGCCAAGAATAAATAAAGTACTTCGATCAGAAAGCATCAGTCCTTCAAGAATTGTAGCTAGCCAGGCCGCCTTCTCTGACGCATTTTTCGGGAACCTGCCCAGTGTAGTTCCGGTTGTGACTCCGCCGCGGGGCAGCCTTTCACGCTGCACTGGCGCGACATGGCCCCTCACGTCACTCACTTTGGGAACCTGTGCGCGTCCTTTTCGAACTGACACCGTTTCAAAGAATTTGAGATCGCTGAGAGGGCAGTAAAAGAACTTTAAGCTCAAAAGCGAAGCGTCGTCTGCTAACCGCAATAGGTGGCAAGCCTGGTTGCAGGCGAACACGACACTTCCGGCCGAGACGTCTCGGAGGCGGGAGAAAAACTCGAGTTACAAAGCGACTCAATCTTTGACGCTACTGCACTGGCGCGGATCGCGCGGAAAGTTAAAATTCGGCTTTGAACTACTCTTTTTTTTTTTTGCTTCACAAGTACTGAGTTTTCAACCTTCGAATTTTGAGGGTAATGTCCAGGCATCGTTTTCAATAGTTATAAATAAGAAAAAAAAATTGATTTTGACCTGCCAGTGCTCCTTTAATATACACTCTTCCGATCATTCTGAACCAGCCTAGCGCCAAAAACATTGAAATTAACAATAAATAGGTAGGCATCTTACGTTATATTTTTTTTTTGCAACCCTATCGTCCCATTTCAATCGCAACTTGTTATGTCCATTTTTTTTAATGTGCGTATAGGTAGTGTGATCATTTTTTACAAAAAAGTTTACCCTTTTTCTCGGTTATTTGTTAAATGCATCCTTGCATTTCAAGACGTACTGAACTGCTGTTTCAATATTGTTTTTTTAGGGGGACGGGTTTGGGACCAGTCAAGCTGTTTGTAAACAGGCTTTTTTGACTTGACTCTCCCAATATTGTGATTGTTCGAAAAGAAATAAAAATTATTTTATTTAATATACCTTAGTAGATAGAATTAGTAGATTGTTCCGATACCTCTGATACCTCAATCATGATACCTCGATATCGGAGTTATCGGAGTTATCGGAGTCATCGGAAAGATCAAGTAAAAATCTCTCATGATGCAAAACCCTTTTCCATACACATGGGCGTACCAACCGGGGGGGGGGGGCAAGGGGGGCGCTTGCCCCTCCCATTCTCAGAGTGGGGGGGGGGGGCAAGGTATGTGTTTCGCCCCCCCTGAAACAGCCGCCACTGGCCAGGGTAAACACTGGCCGGCGGCGCCCAAGAGACTACCAAGGGCACCGGCCCCCGGCCCTGGGTGGGGGAAGGGGGGGGGTGTTTAGTCTAGTTTGCCCCCCCACTCAAAAACAAGTTGGTACGCCACTGTCCATGCGTGGTACTCAAGAGGGGTTCGCCGTTGTCACTTGAGTTCCCGCGTGAAACTTTATGCCGGCAAAAAAAAACAAAAGTACCTATCGTTCTCTCTATTAAACCTTTTGATGTTGGCAAGCAGGTGGGAGATACCCGATGAACTGGGTAAATTTGACACTGACAGCAAGGACGTTTTTTGTGTAGCCGTTTTAAGTACGGGTCCGAATAAATCCACACTAAGCTGCTGTAATTGCTCAATAGCATACGCACTGTGCATGATAGCTTCTTGTCTTTGCCGTTGGCGGCAGGAGTGAACGTAGCGAAGGATATCTGCCCTCCTTCTTGACACTGCTACCTTCATATCCCCGTGCTAAACGGCATTGGCTTCGGCTTAGGGTCACTCATCATCGCTCGGCGTCTGTCAGTAGACGAGTAGAACATGACCCGGTTGGACGGGAATGCGCCAAAGCGCTCAGAACCATGTCACGTCTAAGCTAGAAGTGAGCGAAGTCGAAGGATCCCAGTAAATTCGGACCCATTTCACTGGGTCGAGTGCTCTAGTTGGTGGAGTTAGGAGTGTGATGACGCCCGCTGAAGTTATGTGGCTGGTCACACTGAAATACGTGAGCCACATTCCGAGCCAACGGAGTGTGCGGCTCAAGCTTGGCACACAAGTTCACTGGCGTTGGTCTGCATTGGCGCCATGACGCAGCGAACAGTCATTTCTAAACCGGTCTTCAGAAAGAACAGCTGTTCCTGAATTAGGCTTTCGGAGGGGTAAACCTGTCGTTTCTATTTCTAAAACAATGTGATTAATTATTGCATTCGATTGCAAATCGTGCGAAAGCAATTATGACGTCGCATTATGCGAAGCTGATTGTGGGCCTTTGTTCTCGAGAGAAAGGCAGCGTAGCACAAGGCCTAACGAACTCGCAATAGAATGTGTGAAGCTAGTAGGCGTTTCATTTAGAGGGCACTGGCACCGGGTCCGTGTTTCCTGCCGCGAAGTTCGAAATTTTTCGAGCGCGCCACAAATTAATGTTGGATGAACAATGGGCACGCCCGTTTGGATATTTTCAAATATACAACTGCTGAAAGAAGTTTCTGCGCGGAAGGCTTTTAAAAGCTGAAACCCACGTGGAAATTATAAGTGTTACTATAAATACTCGGTCGTTTCAAAACTGTCAACTCTCTCAGACTTCATCAGCGTCGACATGTAAGAGTGAAGTTGACAATACAAGGTGTACAACACGTAGCAGTCATCATAGTTACTTCTGTTTCTCAATTAAAAATGTTAAAATACGCGTTATGTTACGAAGCATGGTCCATAAAATGAGTTGTAAGGATCAGTGTGTATAAATATAGGAGACATTCACTGTTTCCCAAAAGTAAGTGAAATCAGGTTGTATATACAAAACCTACAGCCCTTCTGCCATTGCTTCGCTTCCGGTGTGGCTTTGAAGATTGCCGGTGTTTTACGCATCACGATTCTTGGATTCACGCATAAAGTATCACCAATTATGCATTTGCATATTTGGTGATACTTTGTTTTACCCTATTGCCAACTATTAGCAAAACATATATAAACTAAGACAAAACAAGCTCAGCATATTTCCGCGGTTCTTCAAAGAAAACTGCCGATGCGCTCGTTATATATCATCCCAATCTTCACATGTCCCTCAACCCTGCACGCGCGTGTACGTCGCTCCCCTGAATTTGTTTATCAATTTTTCACCTATTGGTATATTGTGTGTTAGTTCAATTAATTCATCGAAAGACCGTTCATGGTTAAGGAAACGACCTGTACCGATATAACATTCAAATTAGCAGTGACCTTTATCTACAAAGTCCTATAAAGCAAGAAATGCAGTATTTAAAGACCGACGACCAGTTCCCGCTTTCCACTTTTCCCTCGCTTCCTCCTCTCCCCCTTCCATCCTGTCCACCGTTGCCTGTTTCCTTCTCCCCCATGGTGAGGAGGATCTTCTGCCTTGCAGAAGTTCGAGTCTGGTCGTCGACCTTTAAGGTGGGATAGTTCATAATTGTTTAGAAGACATCAACCCGTCGAGTCGGGGAATGAAGAACGACTTTTATTTTATCGATTTCCCCGTGACATCGGGCAGGGAAACTGGCTGCAGAGATCACGTAGCGTTGATTTCCCAGAGGGAAACTAAATTGGTGGATAGGTCAAGTGACGTAAATTTTTCTTGAAGCTTTAGTGAGGAAATTTTATTAGTGTGTCACGTGTCATCAGGTCACGTGGCGTCAATTCTCCAAGTAAATTTAGCGCGGAAACTAAATTGGTAGTATAAGTCCCGTGACGTAAGGTCTCGTGACATCAAATTTACCGCACAATTTAGGGAGGAAAGTGAATTAGTGCTTAGGTCACGTGACGTCACACCACGTTACGTCAATTTTCCTGCTAAATTTGGCGGGCAAACTGAATTGGTATCTACGGTCACGTGACTTCAGATCACCTGACATCAATTTTCCCGCCGACTTTGATGGGGAAACTTAATTTGTGTATAGATATGAATTGACGTCATGTGACCTAAAGACCAATTTAGTTTCCCCGCCAAATTTAGCGCGAAATGCACGGACAGATGAACGGGCGGGCGAACGGACAAATGTTTCGGACACTGATATCCACTAGAGGGCTGGATGGCGCATTGAGAAAACAGGTATGAAGCCTCAAAGCGTTGTCCAGGAAGTGAGCGCTTGACAGGCTTTTTTACTCTTACGAGTGGTGGCCGAAACAGTTTCCAAGGCGCTTGATTTGCTTTTGTTATATAAAGAGAGGCTGCTTGTTGGGCAATAACAGCTCATGCAGGCCCGAGAAATCTTCTTGAAGGTCATTTGATGTGTGGGAATTTCGAGATTCTAGTTGATTAAGTGTACATGCCCCACGTTCAGATGCCTCATTCTCGAGATTGATTATTAAAAGGGATTATTAAAACCCACGTAAAAAAGTAAGAAAGCGTGAACCAAAACATTAACTAAATGCACTATAAAAGCCAGCAAACACTCGACTTCCGGTACAAGCATCGAACTTCCGGTGGCTTCACTCGCACCCGACTCGGAGCGCGGCTAAGCTCCATCCAGCCCCTATAGAAGAGATCAGTGGTTTCGGATGAATGGTTCCGTTGAAAAACACTTAAAAAACAAAAACTACATACAGTGATAGACACGCAAACACAAAACGAAAAGTGCCAAAACAAATTTCATGATGAAACACTGACAGCCCTGGAATTTAATTCGTTTCTGTCCCTCATATAGACGCTTTCAGGCAGCTGTGCATGGGCGCTTCCATGACCAACCTTCAGTTTTTGTTTCCTCTTATTCCGTTCGCTTCACTTAATCATTGCCACAGAAAGACTCCACAACATAGGCCCCTGTGGAGACTCGTCAACGCCCGCTTTAGTGGCTCAGCATCTCGGTGAGACAAAAGATGGTGGGCTATGGCGGCTCAATTTGGTGCATGTTTAAAGCGTCTATAAAATCGCTTTATCCTTCTAGTTCGTTCTTTCTTACACTACACTTATACATATTGCGTTTAATTGTAAATGATCTCGGACGACATGAGATTGCAATAAGATGAGGACCATTTCACCAAACGGTTGCGGTAAATAAAAAAAGAAATCGCAGCAAAGTACTTAAATAAGTGTTTCGAGCGTTGTTATTTGAATCATACTATTCTTCGATATAAAAATCTGGAAAACATTCCACTAGTAAAGTTTAATACAGTATATAGTATCGCTTCACATTGAAGAATACAAACGTATACAATCCTTTATCTTCGATGATAAACTGCATAACATAGTCTCTGAAACAACGCCCATACGGAAGACATCGGAGGACACGAAATGGCGCAGCTGGAAGGGCGTTGAAGCAACCGCAATATTCATCAGTTCAACGAATCATTTAAAACCCGAAGCCATCTGATGACATTGCAGGAGTAGCTCATGATCACCTAGAATCAGGGCGTAAGACTGCAATGGATCCCCAGTCCCTAGCTGCGCAGATGTAGAGCCAAATTAGTCTTAAAGCGCAATGTAACCAAGTTTCTAAATAGTGTCCCGAAAAATTTCGACAATTATTTTTTATTACAATACTAATTACAGTATATCAACGAGAAGGCAATACAAATATGTCACTTCTTCAGACAGATGAGATCAGTTATATTGCTATGTCATTACTTCCCACAGCAAAAAAGGCGGCGTAATTTGTTTTAGTAAGATCGCCCTTTGTGTAAAACAGCTAAGGCTGTATTTCGCCAATAAGCAGATATCACGTCGTAATGTTTTTCCGTTTTTCCGCAATCATGTATTTTGCTGTGGGCGCAATCCTCCCGCCGCGTAGAATCTCAATACTCCGTCTTCCCTATTCGTTATTGGCCTCACATCGTGATCCTGACTAAGGGAACCTTTCTAATAAAGGATTCAAGGATCCTTTCTATACTTCGTTTCAACTAAAGTCCAGACGCAGCCGGCGCTGTGAGCTGATGGTACCAATCAGACAGCTTCAAAAGCGCAACATCACGGTGTTGGTCATATTTCTGTACGCGTTCTATCATTGCTGGATCAATCGTAATCAGAGAAGACCCGATGGCTTGTGATTTCGATACTGCTTCATTGGCCCCATTACCTCGTAGCGTCGCCTGCGTCTGCACTGAAGCTGAAACGATGCATAGTTCCAATTTATTCTTTGTCATGTCCCTTCGCTCACAAATTGATATATGCGAGGGCCGATTAAAATGTAATAATGACCATTTTTTAATTTTTTTATATGCAGGTATTTGGAATGCGAGCAACCAATGTGGCTTTTATCATATTCCGGGCTCGCTTTTGTTTATGCGTGTGTTTTCCTGCGTGCTTGCGTTTCCTTGTTTTTTTTTTGGTACATACGCACGAGTGTATTTCTACCTTCACGACTATGTACCCCCCCTCCCTCCCCTGCAATAATGCTCTTCGAGCGCTCCAGGGTAACCCGAAAGAAATAAAAATAAATATTTTCAGAATTGGGCGACTCTAACGGGCTCATGTTTTTTCTGTCGTTTTTTTTTCCAAAGTAAGATCTTTCAACTTTAATATATATGGTTAGGATATTTCGAAATTACTTCAAAGATATGCAAAATAATATTTTTGACATTGCTTGCAGCGTTACAGCCGCCACTTTGGTACCTTTATCGTATAAAAATACTTCGTTCCATGTTGTTTCTTTTTTTAAAACTTCCTTTGTGTTGAAAACGTTTAGAATTTACACTGCGATGACTCCGGGTAATATAACGGGTGTTACACTGCAGTTTTTATTCTTTGAAGGTTAACACACATTTTAATCACGCTCCTCTGCCATACTCCCACAAGCATGTCGACGTCATCCGCCATGACGACAAGTATATGACGTGCCCTCACCCGCTGAGACAAAACGTAGAAGGTTATAACGGTTGCAACTGCAGGTTCAGGCATGTAGACCTATTAATTTCATAAACATCAGGACAACACTGCCCGTCTACCTTCTTGCAAAAAAATAAAAATATCTAGTAGCTTTTTTACTTTTTAATTAGCCCTCGTAGAAGCTGCTTTCTTTATCGGTTGAGAACCACAAAATGTAAGCAGATAATTTAAATACAGTACTTCATGGGGCTCTGACTTTCACTGTTCGTATATTACATTATTATATTACGCCTTCATAAAAAAACTAAAGAAAACTAAATGTCATTACAACAACGTGTATTGCCGGTTTCCTGGAAATGCAAAATATGAATATTTGGCCACACGTGCCCACATATCGGGCTTGGATTATAGTTAAAGTTTCGTGTTTTCCGAGCTTATTTTACGTCAAATACAGTGGGTGTTTCTCGGAGTTTAGCTTTTGCCGACCGAACTTATCGGAGTTTACTTTTGTTTGCTTCCCGATTCTCCGAAATTCGGAGTTTAGTTTCGTATTGTTTCCTATAAAAGATAAATAAAGAAACAAATTAAAGCCGTTTACAACTCCCTGTAACGCCGAACTAGAGCGCAGCTCTTGAGGAGGAGGGAAGGGTACTGAGGGGAGGGCAACCCTCCTCCTAACTCCTCCTCACTCTCCTCAGCTCCTGATCCTACCAAATACTCCTCCTCTCCTTCCCCCTCCTCCTTCTCCCCTACCTCCTCTCCCCTACTCCTTTCTCCTCCCCTCCTTCCTCATCCCCTCCCCCTCTTCCTCCCCCCTCCTTCCTCCCTCCCCTTCCTCCTCCCTCCTCCTCCCTCCTTTCCTCCTCCCCCTCATCCTCCTCCTTCCTCCTCCCTCCCCCTCCTCCTTCCTCCTCCTCTTCCTCCTCCCTCCTCCTCCTTTCCTCCTCCTCCGCCCTCCCCCTCATCCTCCTCCCCTCCTCCTTCCTCCTCCCTCCCCCTCCCTCCCTCCTCCTCCTCCTCCTCCCCCTCCTCCTCCTTCCGCGCGGTGCATTATGGGATATTTCCCATGATGCACCGCGCGGTTACGCCGACGGCGACGGCGACGGCGACGCCGCCTAAGCCGGAAACGGCGCCTAAGAGCTGCGCTCTAAAAATAATAAATAATATCCTGGTGTAAACGTATGCTAGACAAAAAAGTGAAACCTTTTTGCATCCGTTAATATTTCTTCAGTAGGTTTTGGCGTTGGTGCCATTGCCATTGGCAATACTAATTTGTCCCACTACAAAAGTTGCAAAAGTGTTGCTTCGATAAACGTCCATACTTTAAAATCAATAAACTCCTGGAGGTGGTAGCATGGAAGCTGGTATTTATTGCCTCCTATTCCACCAAGCTAACCCGGGGCCGCGGTGGTGGAGAGTTAAGGATGAATAGAAGTTTCAACTGCCCCCTTCCCCATTTTGTGCAATCTCTATGATCCATAGCCTTCACTGTTACAGAACCATAATCTCTCCTTTCTTTAAAGCACATATGGTATGGCCCAAACTGGAAACCAAAACAGTTGATTTTGTCATGACCCGAAAGTACAATGACCTGTGGTCCATGAATGAACCTTGACGAGATAAGCGGTAAGACCCTTTTTGACAATGGTCCGAGGTTTAAAAAAAATTATTATGATGGCATTTTGCCAAAACAATTTACCCTGGGTGCTGATCAAATTGTAAAATATCGTCTTTTTTGTTTTCAAAGGGAGGGAGGGGGAAGAGGGCACAGGCCCATCAAAATTATGAGTTTATCGGATAAATTTGAATTGACCAAAATTTTACCAGCGGATGTTTATCGGATTTATCCGAAGACGCGGAACCCTAATGATAGTGCAAAAATATTGAATTCGTTTACTCATATAAGATATCTCTTAAAGCTTTATTCATACTTCTGTGGGGGAAACATTTGTACTTGACCGGAATAAAAACGCGACCCTTCACCACGCGGAATTCAGTCTATTGTTTCTATTACAAAACTACGTTTGCCAACTAAGCGCAAATATTATGGTGTCCACTCCGCCTGTTTGTAGCTTACATAAGAAAGCTTCAGTACAAAACAATATGATAGTCCTCTGTTTGCGCGAACAAAAAATAAAAAAGCGACACAACTGGCACAAGAGCTGCGCATTGATTTTCTTCGTTTTGACCAGATTTAATGACAACTGAAAGTACAAATGGATATTATTAACATCACACAATTTTTTATCAAACACATAAGTCACTCAAACATTGGGTCAAGAATAGCTTGGAGAAACATACTTTATCAGAAATGAGACAAAATTTAGAAGAACGTGATAGTTTATTACTAATTCTTGATTTAAATATGCCTTTGATGAAGTGCTTGGGAAAGACAGCGCTGCTACTTGTATATGCGCCGGATCTGAGTTTTCAAGAGTTGTTACATGTATTTTTGTAAACTAAGGAATAAAAGATCCTACCTCTCTGCTTAACAATGTTGGAAACGAGGTTTTAAATAACGCGTAATGTACACTCATCCTTTGTTGCAATGCGGGTAACTTATAAATGTTCAAATCTTAAAGAAAGAAAAATGTATACCAGTTTGATATTACATAGTTTGAAGAAATGGTTAAAATGCATGTTGAGGTCGTAGAAGCCCAACGTAATGTGTCAGGAATGGAGCACAAGATACGTAAGAGTTCCTGAGAACTAATAAAATTACACCTTCGTCATGATAGTTCCATAGAAATGCAGGGTATAAGCGGAGTGTGAGTGGGTTCTTTATTAGACTACGTGAATATTCTTAGTACACATAGAATCCAATACGCTTACGTTCCCCGAGGCCAATTGCAATTTTGAAAGATGGTGCTAACGAGCCAAAATATATAATTAATGGAGATAATCTAAAGAAATAGCATAATTATTCTTAAAGATAAAAACAAAATCGCAGAGCATTCAGTCACTTTTCTTATAGATTGTGGAGTTCAACTTTAAGCGAGGGTATATCACCTAAAACGCTACAATTTTATGAATACAATTAAAAATGCCCCCTCCCTTCCCCCAAAGAAAAAAAGAAGAAAAAAAGAAAAGAGAGGACAAAAATGTTGCAATCATATAAAATATACTAATGCGCAGTTAGCAACGCAGTTAGCTCGGAACACGAGATCGATGCTTTCCGACATTTTATTTTTATCAGGTCTGTGTGAACACGGGACTTTTAAAAACTAAACTGGTAGTAGGCCAGTCGCGACTTGGAAATGGTCCTTGTTCGTGACATACTGAACCAGTTTGGCAAGAACCGCCTACTAGATTAATGAATGCCAAAAACGACCAAGCTACACTTGCCGATTTAAAATGAGCGTGCTCGAATAAGATATAAAACACTATTCAAACTATAATAATTATTTCTAACATACTCTTATATTTACCTCGCAGTATTGTTAACAAAATGTTATATAATGGATTACCATTACAGTTCAAGTGTAATGGTAATCGCTATAATTTTCTGTTTTTTTCTTTCTTTGCTGGTTCGTGGGGAGGGAAGGGTAGGTTTGCGTGCATACATCGCTATAAAGATTTTGCCAAATTACGCAAGAATAAAGGAGAATGCAGGGAATGTAGGTACACGCGCTGTGCGCGATCTGTTTATCTGTATAAGAAAATAGAAGTAAATAAACAAGACAATGGGTTGATGAACTCGCACGCACAGTGCCGTTTACTTTGGATGTTTTCTTGAGGACAGTTACTGCTCTAGATGCCGACAGCCGCACCGCGTGTAAGTACAGTCTCGGGCACGCTACTCGGTATTTTGGGTAATTTAGAAAAATAAGTATTGGTCAACCTCCTATTGGTATTGTACTCAAGGAAAAGTGAACGCACAAATTCAATAACCAGTGACAGTGCCAATTGCTACTTTCGGTAGGACGTGCGTTGCCGAACAAAAGGTCTGGCAAGCGCTCGTACTGCCTTCGCAACAAAAAGTGGGACGGCCACCCACTGCATTCCGAAGAGCTAGCCCGCTCCCAGATCGAAGCCTTGTGTTGCGGACTGCGACGATCGATAACAATTGCCGCAGCTCGCCCGCGTGAGTGTGGCTTCCGTTGTACGCAGTTCGCTTCACTGTGCTCCTCCGGCAGAACCCATCGGTTGAAGTTCCGCGCGGCCGAATAACGCGTCTGTCGCAACCATGTCTCTGCGCCCTCTCGGTGCCATCCAGCGTACGAAGTACAGAAGTACCGAAGTAGAGGAAGAAGTACTCAAAACAAAAATCTGCTGGGGAGCAGTATGGCAGCAGACGTTTCGCTCTATTAATCGGCAAGGTACGCGACCAAAGCCGTCGCTGCGGTCGGCCGTCTGCGATTGGTCAAACGCCACTATGACGCCTTGAGTATGAGGTATTGTATTACCATGAATACAAACAAGAAGAATGTCAGGCTGCTGACTTTGCCGGTGTTGATTTCGGGACGTGGTGACTAAAGATTCCACCGCGTTTGTTAAGCTCACCATCGATCTCGTTACATGCAATCAATGGTCATGGTCGTGACGTCACAGATAGTAACCACAGAAGGTAGCCACCAAAACATCTCGTAGCCAATGACATCTTGAGTGTATTATTCTGCGCTTATCAACACTAATAAGAAAATTGTCAGGCTGTCCACTTCGACGGTGTCGACTGAAGAATGCGATAACCCAAGCTTCCGCGGCTGTTTTCACACACACTATCGAACTGAGAGGAAGTTTAGTTTAGTCCAGTTTATTAGCTTTTAAAGGCACAATGAAGTGCAATACATGAGGGGGCAACAAGTAAACATGATTAAACAGTGAGAGTTACCAAATAACAGTTTGGTTAATTATTAACAAAATACATACTATGCACAAATTATAAAACACAAGCATTAAATATACAGTAAATGCAACCGATTAATAACTTTGAGCAATGAAGAACAATTTAGGTGTGTTCTGTAAAGATTACTGAATTTATCCTGGTTAGTTTCAAGTACTATTGTTTCAGGAGAGAATCTCAATTTTCAATGACTAAGAAAAGCGGGAAATTTTGAAATTGATTGGTTCTTGCGAATAGAGGGCTTACTTTGAGGTTGTATCCACGACGAAATTAGGTATATAATGGAGGCTTATAGTTATGGTATCTATAAAATATAATAGGAATGGTAAATTTCGTGAGAAATGACAAGACGTGCAAGTTTAGTTCTTTCTTTCAATGGCCAAAAATCTAAACTTGATTTTAGTGAAGTTAAGCTTAACCTCCGTGAGCAGTAAGAAGATATGAATCGAAATGCTTTGTTTTGAACCTGTTCAAGTTTCTTATTGAGATATGTTTGATGAGGTCACAAAACGATGTTACTACTCTAAATTAGATCTCACGAAAGATTTATAAGCAGTTAGTTTAACACAATGTGGAGTAGCGTATAGGTTTCGTTTCACATATGCTAAAGATTTACAAGCGCAATCTCCATTTTTGCGGAATGGGTACCCCCATTCCATTCTAGTTCCATTCCGGGGAACTAGAGCTCCCGAAAATTTAATTTCTTTCAACTCTTAAGAATGGAGACACTGGGCTCATTCCCATTCCTGGAATCGCTAACCTCTACCATTACATTTCTACAATTTCTAAATGTAAAAAAAATGTCTATTTACAGCTAAAATCTGTTTCTAAACAAAAGCAGCCTAAAGCTTCCGACGTTATCAAACGCGAAGACAACTGAAAAAGTGTACAGACAGCTTCCTCAAAGCACTCATGCCAATTTTCTTCGCAAGCGGACCATATGCCTTCCCAAATAGATGGTCAGCGTCTGGTTTGTTTGAAAATGCAATAAAAATCTCAAGTTCATGCATGGCGAAGAAATAAGCTATCTTGATCTCTGCTTCCATTACTTGCTCTACAGCAGCGCTAGTGCGCTGTCAGAAGGGACGCCGCGTATGCACCTTTGAAAGTGGAATCATGTCTTAACCTCGAACCACGCCCCGATGTGAGGCGGACCTACTCTCTAGCCAGGACGTTCGCTGCTTGTCGTACCATGCTGCCAAGCGTCTATTGCTGAAGCATACACAAAATACTAAAATTTATTATAATACATACAGGTGTTTTCGACCGCGAAAGAGCACAAACAATGGAATAAAATACCTATACCAGTAACAAATCGAAAAAAATATAGTCTCGAAGCGCTCATCAGAATGCGACAGAATCCGCATGACCATAGCATCTGCGATGGCTGCAGTCGCGGCGGCTCTGGCTTCCACGAAGTGCTGGAACAGAGGCTGCGATAGTTGTAAAAATATCTCCAACCCTTAAAAATGTCCCTTCCTACAATAATTAATGCTACGATTCTGTGTGGATACCTCCTCCTTCGTTTCGATACAAGTAAGTGCGTCGCTAACGCTGGCCGTCGGCGATACTGCAGACGTCGCAATTTTGTCCTCGCGCAGCCCATTGACGTGTCCCGACTCCCTAGAGCATCCCAACATTGCGGAAACGTTACGCGGCGCCAGCATCGCTAAAAATGGCAGCACACAGGAGCCTTTCTTGCAAACGTGTATACCTGTCGCAAATCTCCTTTCATAACGGCAAGAATGGAAAACCGCTGAAGAAGTGTAATAGCTTAGGTGAAAGCGTAAAGGACTGTAACGCCATGTAATAGAAGCTGCTTTAAAAAAGTAATTTTAGGTATGATCCTTGCAGTTCTTTACCATATTCAATCTAAGGCTTTATTTGTGTTCCACGGAAACATCAGAAGGTCGGCTGGCTTAAAGGCTACATGAGTGTGGCGCATGGTTACAACAGCCGCTTTGTCGAGTCTCGCGGCGCCGGGAACGACATCTTGTCCGGCTACAACTTTTTAGTTTTGCTTGCTTCACTGGTGGCGGGCCATTTTCACCCTTGAAGGAGCATAACCCAGTGAAAGAATCAAACCGTCTGTCACCTTCATTGCAATTATGTTTTTTTCAAGAGCCACTTTTACAGTGCTCTTGCGAATCGGGCCATCACCCGGTAGGCCCTAGATGAAGATCGACACAGCTCACATAAGAACCGAGCCCAATCCATTCCTATTTCATTCCGCGCAAAAAGAATCTAATTCCAATCCGATTCCCCTTTACCCAGTGCTGCCGCCATTCCATTCCGGGGTCGTGAAAGTACAGAAAGACTGCGGAATGATTCTTACTCTCGAGTGGCAACTCCGTAACACTGCACTCCACTATGGTGCCAATATAAATATTCCAGGTAAGGTCGTCAGACATTATTACACCTAAATAGTTGCAGCTTGTCACTTCTTCAAGATTCAGTGTTCTGCCGTATTACAGGATTTTTTGCAGGATAACCAGGATTGCAGGATAACTAGGATCACATCTCGTGACATCACAGCGAGGCGAATCCCGGCTGTGTCGTCAAGAAAATAAACTTGAGAGGGCGCCACCGAGACATCTAGGCGCTAATAAACCTTTCACCAAATTACCACACCCTAAAATGCAATCTGGGAAGAAAGGCACACGGATTCCGCGCGCTCGCCTTCTCTGTAAGAAGTCGAAGTCAAGAACCGAAATAAGGCGTTGATGAACACACGTGAAAAGTGACATTCGTATTTAATTTTTGTATTTAATATAGTTACTACTACACTCCCAGCATGCTCCTTGGTGCGCGGGAAACTTCGCAAAAGTGTATTGAGAACGCGGAAAATAGAAGTAATAAAAAAGAAATTTGCCCGCGCCATCCAGTGGTGTGAGGTCACAAGTTGAAAGATATGAAGGTTCAACAGGCATTCTAAAGACCAAAGTGTGTCGTGCTAATGTGAAGCGCCGGAGAATTAATTTTCACCCCGTCAAACTTCTTGCAACTTAATTTGTAACGAGTTCTACTGCCCAAATACCAGGCACGTAGCCAGAGGGGGGGGGGCGCATGGGGCTGGGTTCCCCCGAAATCTTGCATTTGCTGGGGCCTCCTCTCCCCCCTCCCCCTCATACAGCATTTGGTCATGAGCGCCCCCTCCCCCTCCCCCGAAACAAAATCCTGGCGACGTGCCTGCCAAATACTAACATTCGCCGGTGCTTTTTAGTATTAACAGTAGAGCCCTCTAATCTGTAATTAAAATCTGAGTAACTTTGAAAAAAATATAGTGACCTTTTATTTGGGCTACTACTAGTTCAGCCGGGATAATTATTATGTTAAACCAATTTGAAGGCAAAGCAGCAACCACAAAAGTTTACCAGAGTTCCCTTTAACAAAACTTCACCATAAAAATGTAATGCTCCAACGCATAAGGGTTTTTAAGGACAAAATTTAAATGAGACGGGAGAACTAGAAAAAGAACAGAAACAGAGCACAAAAAAGACTATCAAATTCCACAACCAGCTCTCATAACCATCGTCATTCTACTGGTTTGGTTGAGCAGAAATACTCTAAAATGTATTGGGAAATACAAATACTGAAATACCTGACTAAGACTGCTAAAATACTGATACTGAATTGTATTTGTACAAAGGTATCGTGATATCTATCAAAAAATTAATAAATATAGAAAAGTATTTTAAATACACATACAGAATACATTTTGCTGTGACAGAAATACAAATCTGAAAACGTTTTTTTTCTAAACAAATATTATTTTTTATGTCAATATACCTCGTAGAACTGGTTGTGTGCACCCGCTAATGTATAGGAAAAACAAACAAAAAGAAGCATATGGGATTCACTATACTCTAAACAATTATATGAAAACATAATTGTAACCAACAACTCACTTTAAGATTCAGCCTTAGTTTTCGACGTTGACGTTTTTGCGCTGGAAATGCATTTTTCGCAAAGTTAATATTTTGCGGTGTTTTTTGCGATAAGGGAGGTGAAGAGCAGTTTTTAATGGGTTGAAAAACATTTACTACCAAGCGGGACTGCAATTTTTCTCGGCATTTGTCATCCCTTTGAGAAGAAATAACAGGGAACCCTAAATCAATTTTGTGTGCTCACAAATAACCTCAACGTGTCACCATGCCCTTGTCCAATCTGGGTACTCCTTTCAGAGCGATGTTATGACGTCACGGTGGAATGAAACAGTTTTCTCTTATCTGTTCGTTGTACGTGCCGGCAGCGCCTACAATTTTTGGAATCTTTAAGAATAGTCGACGCTGAAGTCCAGGGGTAACGTTTGTTATCTTTGCAGATTAGAGAAGTGGGTCGTTATAGTCGGGGACAAGCTTGGGCACAATTACAAAACATCAGTGTACCCATTAGATTACCCTTTCTCCTCTCGAACAAAAAAATGTCAACTTCAACTTTTTGTTTTGGAAGGCAATGACTCCTTGCGAATTGTAAAGCGCCGTTCACACACTTGCAACCAAGTAGGAACGAGAGACAAAACCTGGTTTTAAGCCTCTTGCGACGGCGTAGGACCGGATACGCTGCTGCGGAGCGGGTCCTACGCCGTCACAAAGGACCTAAAACCGGTCTTGTCTCTCTCTGTCCTACTCGGTTGCAAGTGTGTGAACGGCGCTTAACACGATACATCACGCTACCAGGAATACCCGTTGAAAATGAATTTTTTAATACAGAATTGCAAAATCCACTTAAAATTGCATAACAATACAGAAATATAAATGCAAAATTTCATTTGTAAATCCCTTCCGCGATACATTTGTATCGCAATACTGCCTGCCCCTGGTTGTGAGATACCTAAACAAAAGATATTAAAACCGATTGTTTCCTGATTCCAAAGTGACACTAGATTTGTCCACATCAACTTTAGAAAATTTAAGAAAACTGCACATATCAGTGCAATACCGTAACCGAAATTGCGACTTCCATCGGTGTTTTCTGTCTGCTTTCTATTCTTCCCAAGCGACTTCCGTCTTGCACTGAATGAATATGGGTGGCATTAAAAACGCCGAAAATCAAAATGCCGAATTATCGGAGTGCCGAAATTTAAAACACCAAAAATTCAAAAAGCCGAAAATACAAAAAGCCGAAAATTCAAAAGGCCGAAAAGTCAAAACATTGAAACATCAAAATAAAGAAACATCAAAATGCTGGCAACACCGTGATACAGCTTCGCATGGTTCAAGCTTTCAAAAAGGAAAAATGTATTTCTGCATATCTCGTTGCATAGCAGAACGATTCCTTGTTTATTGCATTTCAGACAGATAAGTTGTGTGCGATTCCTCGAAGAAAGCTTAGAACGTCGACATTGTCCCGGTTGCCCAGAGCAGCAGCCAAACGATTTCGGCGCAAATTTTGCTTCTTGCTTTGTGAGCGGCGGGGTTGGCCTCTGATTGCTGATCGATGTCGTCTTCGACTCTAGCTTGCTCCCTCTTCATGGTGGTGATGAGCCGGAAGACGCTTACGTGGTGTCCGCCAACCAATATCTCCCATCGTCGGTGCCATGCCTCAACGGCGTTGTTACCCCTTGGAAATCCGTTCTGAGCGAGGGCAAGCACATTCCAGAGGGATGGCGGGAATACCGGAGGACTTCGTATGCTCACGGCGGTGTTACCTCCGGCAACACGGCGGCGTGATTTCCCAAGCAGGTAGTTGTCCTCCCACAATCGCTGCAGGTCAGAGGCTTCTTGCGGGAAGAGTGGTTTCAAGGACGCATAGGCATCTCGTACTTCTCCGGTGGGCAAGAATGAAAGATCTGCAAGCTGCCTCACCTTGATAGCGAATAAATCTACATAATTTTTGTAGAGCACTGCCAGTCTTAGTTGTTGCACTCTCTCTCTATATTGATTGGCACAAGTGGAACAGACAGCCATGCCCATCCGACGACGGAAGCAACGACCGAATAGCGTTGATTGCTGTCAGTTTGAAGTCTGTACTCACAGTTTTTGGATTTAGTGCAAGTCCCATATCTGCGGCGAAGTTCAGCACTTCTTCGAAGAGCGCCTCGTACGCCATCTGGGTTCATCGAGTCATTAGGCAGTAAACAAAAGGAAACACATGGCCATGAAGATAACCAAGAATTGTGTATAACTGTTCGAAGAGCGGCGACACGGTCTTAAATGTTCCGTCCATGTGCCACATCGGAGCGTCGTTCAGTTTCCTCAAATTTTCGTCCGTGAAACAAATTGTGAGTCGAGCTCCATCTGCGCTGGTGCACCGCAGAAACTCCCGGCCATCTAAAGTTCTTCTGAACTCGCCCTCGATGATGAGCTCCTGCGTGGCAGACGGCTCGTGTGAGCAGTCCGCTTTCCTCTTCCTTCTCACAATCTGGCGCAAGGCTTCATTGCTTGGAAGGTGTTGCCTTGAAGACGCTGTCACATCTGCCGTGACCTGCTACACAATCTTCAAGGGTGCCTCGCCCGAGACCGCCGCCAGAGTTTGATCCGTTCTTGAGTACGAAGAACTGTAACTCTGTAGATGTCCGGAGCATGGCTTCCATGGGTCACTGTCTTCGAAATGATATTGTGAGTACCTTCTACAGGAAGGTCGGTAAGCATTCCAGCGTTGCATTTGCCTCGCTTCTCGCACCCCCAATAGTGTCTAGAACCTAAGTTCTTGTCAAGCTCGTAAACATACCCGTCTTTGCAGCTAAGTTTTGCTTTTCCCTTCTGGGAGCACAGCCACCAACCGCGTCTTCGTACATTTCCCTCCGAATCAATGAAATGATTACTGCCGCACATTGCTGCTGCTCTTGTACCCTGAACACTGGGCAGCGCTGTTTTTTCTGCTGACCAATAAGAGCTGTCCTGTGCGACAGATATGATTAGCTTTACGACAGATAGAAAAATACGAAATTTTACATCAGTTTCATCTATTGATACTGGTGCCATTTGCAGAATGAGTTAAACAGGCTCGTGTCAGTGGAAAGTGATCTGGCGGAAAACGAACAAGTGGTAGTCACAAAGCGCGTCATTTCTTTTTCACGTGGTTCTCGGCGTTATGTCTTTTCGGCATTTTGATTATTCGGCATTTAAATTTTTCGGTATTTCAATTTTTCGGCATTTCAATTTTTCGGCATTTCAATTTTTCGGCGTACTGATGTTCGGCCTTTTGATAATTCGGCCTCTTAATTTTCGGCGTTTTGATAGGGACCCAATGAATATGCCTCGACTGTGTGGAACTGTATTGGAGTAACTACGTCAAGTGTGATTGAGCGTGTTCACGTAAATTCATTCGTGTATGTTTGATCGTTATTTTCACCCGAATTATTTCTACAGTTACAAAATTAATTGTGACCTCGTAAAATTGGACACGTTGCACAACAAGAGAGTGATCCGTGGATTGATGTTTCTGTATAAAATTGCATATAATATTGTCACGGGAGGTGACCAAGAAACAATAAATAAACAGGAATAAATAAACGTTTAACGGGGCTAACGTATGTCCAAAACAAAAAGGGAATAGAAGATAACAACAGGGTGTCGCGGGCGTCAAAGTCGGCGTAACAGCAGGATCGAACGCTGGGCGAGACTGACTCCGGCTTGCCACACGGAGCACCTTTTGTAGCGGCGTGGGTTTCTAAAACATTCGGCCTGGAACGTTCGGCGCGTAGAACATTCGTAACTCGATGAGACGAGAAAGTTCTCGAACTTGCGAGAACGACAAGTAGGAAGAATAAATAGAAGGACATTCCGCTACCTGGAATCGAACCCAGATCTTCCGCGCGACAGTTAAGCGCGGTAACCGCGTGACAGTCAAGCGCGTGGCAATATAACTGGTTCACCAGCGCTACTAAGTCACGTGTACTTGCGGGTTCCTTGCAGGTCTAGTAGTGTTTATTCTTTCTTTTAGCCATCCGATTTATATCACACAGCCCCCATGACACGCCTTCAATTGACTTATAATCATTTAGAATAAATTTGTGGGAGTGTTGGCCTATACATATTTTTTATCAAGATAAATTTAGAAAGTGTGTTGCTATCATTGATTTGTCAAAAAGTTTCATTTTTTTTATCGTGTCCGAACAATTATACTACTATCCGGCATTGATAAGTGAACCAATAAGGAGGCGTCAAACTGTTTGTGAGCCACTAAAATAAATAAATTAATTAATTTAAAACATACATACGAGCCACTCGACTGATTAATGCAGTCCTAGCTCTTTCTGTGAAACAAGTTCTTAGCTGCTTCCGATGGATTCGTCCGCTTTTTGTTAACGTGTTTAGAGTTTTTGTGCTTAGCAAATACAACGTCATTGTTCTGTAGAAAATAGCAGACGCAGATAAAGATTTTCTTTTCCTAAGGTCTAATTGCATGCTTTTTACGGGTGATACGAGAAACTCCTTGAATACACCAATTGTCTTGGTTCTAACCAATTCTACAAAACTTTTGGGTCTACTTTTTTAAAGAAGGCGAAGACAGCAAACCACAGCGAATTATAGTAGGATTCATTTCCAGCGATTAAAAAAATCTCAGAGGGCGATTAGACAAAAACAAAATGAAATGTCCGCTTGGACAATGATCAAGCGAATTCATTGCCTCCGAGTGGTGTTTAGGTTTAATCTTATTCTTCGTTATTCATTGGGATTTTTTTATTGATCGCCGTGACTGACTGTTTTCGTGTTTTGCTGGGGAGTGAACTCACAGATGATTTTTGAAGCGTATACATTTAGAAGCGATATGTTACTTTTTGTGACAAAATGTGCGTCAAAATGTGCGGAGATTTAAGCGGTGAAATCAAGCTGGCTCAGTTCACTCCTGCCTTCCCAAAAAAACAAAAAACAATGTGAGTGCAGCAAGGTGACCTTTTCAGCGACGAGGTACGTCGCGAAAGAAAATGGGCTTCCAATCCACATCTACGTCATGGCCGATTGACTTGCCGCTTGTTTCTTTGAATCGCACGACACAAGCCGATCTGCGAATCTCGAAATCGATCCGGCGGAGCATGAAACTACCGCCGGGTGACTCGCGTAAGGGTGCCATCGGGGCTACGATCTCGCCTTCGAGAAGTTCTTCCGTGGTATGAACGAAAAAACGCACCAACGTATGAAATTGAAACTGCTCAGCAGTGCGTCACCGAATGCGCGGGCCACGGTGACGTCCGACACAATGATCGAAGGGATGCTTCCGGGCGGCGTTGTACCGGCAGTACAAAGTCCCCAGGAAGCAAAAGCAACACTCCAGAACCATGGTATCCACTATCAAAACAAAGCTGCACGCACAGGGAATGATCGTTCTGGTTCGAGAGGATAATTTGTAAACCGGGTGCACGCTGTAAGCGCGTTTTAGAATAGCGTACCAAAAGCTTCGCGGACGCAAGGAAATAGCGTCGTTGCCACCAGCCACACCAAAAGGTGGTTTGGGCTCAGCGCATGCGCATTGGCGACGACGCTATTTCTTTGCGTCCGCAAAGCCTTTGAGGAGGCTGTTCTAAAACTTGCCGAATTCCGTTTCATACCAAGAGCCCTAATCCGGACACTCGGCGAAAAAGTCGGCGAGAAATCTGGCGGCCGTGGTTGGCCAACGCCGCACTTGACCTTGGCGCCGGCCAATCATGGCCGCCGGATTTCTCGCCGACTTTCTCGCCGAGAGTCCAGATTAGGGCCCGAAGTACTAGAGCAGCCGAGGCTCCAATCGGATGGAGCTAAGCAATCATCGGCCAAAGTGTATCGTCACGTTGCACGCCGTGTTTGAACGTTCGCTATCGCTGGCCATACCAATCGGGAACGGAGAAAAGCGCACGAGCATGCTGCATTCACTGTGCCTGATTCGATGAGACGCTGATAGCAAACGCGCAAAGACAACGAGCGTTGTCACACTTCTACCCTGCTCGATTCACTCCGACGGGTCGTAACAACGTCCGCGCTCGGAGTTGCGAAACGGAACATACGTAGTGCCAGAATTCATTCTACTGACTTTTTGTTTGCTTAATCATGCAGAAAATGTTTCGTTGCCAGTTTGAAATTTAATGTTAGGAATTTTGTTTTGTCTCATATGGCCTTTTTTTCATTTTCTTTCTTTTCTGGTGTAGCTTTTCCGTCATGGTCTCCTGAGCAAGGCCTCCTCGGGCTGACCGAAGCTGCCTTCTAGAATGCCATCCGAGATTTCGTGTTTAAATAATAACCAATAAAGAAACAAACAAACGGCAGTGCAACAATGAAAGGCAACGAATGAGCGTCCTGGTGCGAGAAAACAATGCTACCTGAACCGGGGGCACGGTCCATATGCCAAACACGGAGTTGATCTCCGCTCGGAGGTCATTCAGCGAAGCTGCTAAAGGGACAATTTGTTTTTTTAAGTCCCCGGTCTTATTCTAGTAATCTTGGATGTCCAGGTGCTTAATTTTTCGCATGGACGACACATTGTTGTGCAGAGAAGGTTTCATGGCTATTTTTTTTAGTAACTTGAAGTGCGTTATAGACTCATCAACCAACATATTAGACATAAGCTTATTTTCAAAATACGCTGACAAAAAGAAGTGTGAGAAACCTACCAGGACAGGCATTGTGCGACACGTCAAATTTTACAGCTGTAGCGGTTAGCGTTCATTTCCGGTAAAATCCGGCGTTCTCCAAACGCGAAAAAACAAACAAAAAAACACGGGATCGCGGAGAGATGGGCGACGACGACGGGCGAAAACGAGAGGGAAAGAGTGACAGCGTTTTCTCCTCCTTGTCGCTTCTCGCACGATCCTGTTTTCTCTAATTTCAGAGGAAATTTTTGGGACCTGGACAAATCCTTCGGGTGCTCGTGCGATGTGTACGAGCACTTGCTGTTTCTGAAAGACCTGACACCCTCGCAATCCAAGCGCGTCTCCGTTCTGGATCAAAAGTTCCCCGGAAAATCTGTAGTCCCGAGGTGTGCACGACATGCAAGACTTTCTCACAGACGACTTAAATGTTGAGTCTGTCTACTGACAGCTAATCTTCTAGAGCAGATGTTTTAAAAACGCAGCAGAAACCACTACTCAGCACCGCTCACTTTGTCTGTTCGCTTCAATTTTTGTAGGAAATAATGGTTAACCGCGAGTATATGTTATTGAAATAAACACCACCAAAGCAGTTTTAGAGTTTTTTATTGCGTAGTATTATATCTACATTTTACATTCTTCTTCCACGACGCTCTAAAATATTTGTCTTTAATTAGCCTATGTCAATTCAAAATTGCTTTATGATGGTGAGACCTTGTCTTGATATTTTCACGAACGTCATCCCCATATTGCCTAGGGCCAAACTCGAAATACCTTACAATTTCCTTTTAAGAACAACAACAAATCACGTAGATAAATACAAGGTCAGTATAGTCGACAGCAGCACAGAAGGAATCTCGGCGTCCAAACCATGCTGACTGGGCAAAATGAATCGCAGTGAAGCGCAAAGAACTCCAAGTTTTTTCTTACGTTTGACATTTATTCGTGTGATGTATGTTCATCCACCAGCAAGTATGCGCAACTCACGCTATAAATACACACTGGAGCTTTGTGTCCCATGACAAGAGTTCTTAAATTCTTGGTGGCGCCGCAGATTGTGCTAATTCTCCTGCGGATTATTTCACTCTGTCCTGTCTTCTGAAATCCTTTCTGGGTCGTTACTGCTGCTCGTATGCTCCATTATCTCAGAGATAGGACATTATAATAGGACGTTAGGATAGTGCCGTAAGCGCGGCGAAGAGAAAAACCACGCCTTGAGCTGGGTCGCTTTCCTTGGGCGTTAAGAAATCACATATGTGAGAGATGCGATCGACGGATGTCCCCACCACTAGGGGCATACCTGGTTAGCCATGGGGAAGACCTCCAGCGTGTACTACTTGTCTTTATTAGAGGCTCACACATTTACAAGACAAAAATAGCACCTTACATCGTCTAATAATCGATCAACTTGGCTAATAAAGGATGTGCGCCTGTTAAGTTGTGATTCCACAACATTGCGCCGACTTAAAACGCCTTGTTCCTTGTAAGGATATCTGCTTTCAGGTAGGATCCGTGCAAACTCATAAAAGTATGCCAAAAAAGTGAGATTTTTTATGTTAATTTTCATAGCATCGCGTATACAATAGCATAAAGGTCTGCATAACTTATTCTTTTTTTAAGGTGACGCAGGCAGTATGTTCAGCCGCGTCTCATTTGCACACTACATACATCATGCTCTTTATGTGCAGGGTGTCCCAAAAAACAATTACAAGGTTTTTCCACCGCAAAAATGAAGTACACATCGCGGAACGCTTGTTCTCCACGCAGATGTAGCGCTAGAGGTCCGAATTAGATGCCAAAGTTTCAGCACTAACCATTATCTTATTCACAAGTTCTACTAAGTGGTTATTTTAAATTTTCAATCGGAAAATGGCGGCCGTCAGCGCTCCCGAATACGTGAAGCTCTATGGCGCGAGTTACCGAAAACCGGCGAAAATGAGCCCCATTTTCCCAATTGAAAATATTAGAAAATTACTTATATACCTTTTGAATAAGACAACAATTATTGTTGAAACTTTGGCATCTGTTTTGGAGATGTATCGCTACATTTGGGCTCAAAATGAGCTTTCGGGGATCCATACTTAATTTTTGCGGTTAACAAAAAAACAATTTTGTTTTTGGGAGGGATGATAACGCTGGTGCGGCAATATGAGCGGGAACCCAGCGGCGTTCCAGCCGAAGCAAAAAACATACGGGTAGCCCCGGGTACGTTAAGATGTTAAAACTTAAAAGGAAGGCGGAACCAACTGTCACATTTCCTTTTGTCTCGGCGTGGCAGGCCGTTTTAGAGCTTAGTATACTGGCGGTACCTTTCGGCTTTCACTAGTGCGTGCTGTGCATCACGCGTTTGTTTTTCGCACATTCTTTGTTGCTTTGTCGATATCATCGTAGCATATAGTAGCATCAGATTAATGCTTTTGCGTTGAGTCACCCGCAAAACTCCGTCATCGCTGATGCTTATGGTAGAGCACATATCACTTTTACTACGATGCACACAAAAAATGTTCTCCACATGCAAGGATAGGAATGTCGATCGGGTGAAAAAAGACGTCTTCATTGCGCTACACTCGAAGCGTCCTTAGGTATATAATTGTAAAGCCAGCGGAAAATGATAAGGCACCAAATGTCGTCTTGTGGTAAAAGCAGAAGGCCGTGCGTGGTTGTTGTAGACGTTTTTTTCCGATGGGGTTTTTCGGCAGAGGGGAAAACAGATATTCCGGGGATGGACGTCTCCGAAACGCTGCACCTCGTCCGGAACATTTGCTTCGAGGATTGGAAGGGTGCCTTGTTTGGCAAAGGGTCTTAAAAATATATTGCTTTGGGCATCTGATGTTGGATCGTCATTTTAATTTAGATGATGCTACGTAGGGTATTACTTAAAAATAGAGAGCTGAATGTTTGTACACTCAACAAGACAAGCGGGAGGATCTCAGGCCCTCTGGTCATATGAGGCTACGGAAAAGGTGCGCTGCATCGGCCGACCTCCTTTTTCGAATGTTTCGCCATCCACGCCCGATGCTGATCAGTACAGATCGAATATATATCCGATATTTCACATGCGTATGCCATAAAGTACAAAAATATTTTTCGCAAAATATTGTCTTTTTGGCAGATTTTAATATTGTAAACAAATATTTGGAATTGAATATTGTAGCTCATTTGGATCATATCTCAGATCTTGTCAACATCAACACTTTCATTATCTTACTCAAATCAAACAAGTTATCGATACTTGTTCAATTGTTTTAATCAGTCACGCTTTGAATAAACGTTATCCTCCTGCACCGTGCAAAGTTAGTCTATAGATACGTAAAGGGTGATTTTATTTCAAATCGGGCAAGAAAAAAGATGGCTCATCAAAAACTTAGAAAAAAAATATGTGGGTGATTACAATAATGTGTGATTACACCAAAACTGCAAATTAGAAATACGGAAATTTATCTGTGCTTGAGTTTTGGGCTTTGAAATGGGAGAAGATAGGTCTTACGATTTTTGCAGTTTTCACGAGTGACATATTTTGGAGTCTCGCATCCTTTACATTCTTTTATTTTTAACAACTATTACAATTTTTTTTACTGCTTTAAGACTTTTTTATAGAAGGGTTAAAGTTCTCTAGAAGTGTGCTTTTTATGCAAATTTTGTGAAATACAATTTCTTGAAGTCTTGCATCTTTGACAATTATGAGTCGAGTTTGAATCGTGCTGGTTTTTTATGTTTAATTGTTTAAGGCATGAGAAACCTATCAAATGAAAGCTTGTATCTATGCCCATTTAAAAATCATAATATCGTTAATTTATGCATAAATTAATAGAAAAAACAATACTGTAAACTTAAGAAGTAAAACTAAAAGCACAAAATTCAACGTCGTTTTACAAAAAAGAAAACGCATAATTTACCTTTTGACATATTTTATATGAAAATATTTTTTATGTTTTAAAGTATGCAATAAAAATGTTTTGACATATGGGTGATTTAAGAAAAGATCGACCAAAGGGTGGCTGGTCGACATTTTTAAATCAACTGATGTTTTATATACTATTGCCTAGTGTCTGGTATAAACAAATCCACACTTAGTTTTGACCAGAAAAAAAATTTGGGGACAGGAAAACATCGTAAGGCATGAAGAGGTGGACAGGTTGCATTAACGCGCACTGTTGGAGGGGCACGTTTGAAAGTGAATAACTAAAACGATAAAATTATCAGAATTCTAATACTTTTTAGAAACAAACTATAAGTACAGCTTGCTTGTAATATATAGTCATTATATTTATTTCTGTTATATTTCGTTTTTTTTAAATATTGCCAAACATGCCTGCTCGAACTTCAGATGGCCAAATTTGGAGGCCCTGTATCTCATGAAATAAATTAATCATTATTATATACTTTTCAGATAGTATTCTACTTATATATGGCTATTATTTAAAAATATATAAGGTATCTGAGTTATACGATAGTTGGTATATATTTAGGCAAACAGGGTAAAAAACCAAACAACGATAATATTCAGATGCGAATAAAAAAAACAACACCACCTTCGATGTTTTTTTTAAATTTGGGTACCCTGTCATACTCTATTTTGGGCATTCATTTCTATTAAAAACATGTTACAATATTTGATTGAGAAAGAAGACACAACTCCCCAAAGTAGGGTCTTTTTTCAAAGCCTACAATTAGCAGTGCCCTATACGAAAAGTTACTCTGAGTTCCAGTTTGATGAAACCAACACACATCTTTTATATATTTGTATTCAGATGAGGCCATTGATAACTATAGCAGTCGTTCACACAGTAAAAGTGATGAGAAACTACTGTGTGCAAAGAGCTATCATATTACGAACTAGATATCCCAGAAAAGATCCTGCAGCCATCGGCCGCTGGGAACTTGTTTACTTTATTTTCCTACGACACTATATGCTACTCTCTCTTCCCCTCTTTATCCATCTCTGCCTCGCATATATATATCCCTGACTGATATTTAGAATAAAAAATATTCAAGCATTCACTTTCAGCGTGATAGTGTTCTCTGGCTAGCAACAATAATTTCCTCGCGAAGATTACTATTATGACGCAATAGTTGACGGAAGTAGCAGACGACACTCGTCGCTAGTTCTGGAAAAACGGCCGATACAATCTTTTTTCGCATTTCCCCGCTCGCTGTCAAGGATGAGGGGTTCGATTCAACCAGCAAAATATGGCCGCCGATGCCTGTTTACTGAGCAGTCGTGTTTGTCGCCATCCCACTCGCTGGCGTCACGGGCGATAGTATCAGGCACAAAGGGGCACACTGACAGACATCAGAACCCCAAATTACTCGAACCCCACCTAAATACAATAGAGCGTAAACACTGTCGCTATGTTAACCTAGGAAAGGTTAACATGGCAACAGTGTTTACGCTCTAGGTAAGGAAAAGCATGGCGTGTGCATGAGCCGGATCCTACAGGAGGTGCAAGGTGAGCCCTGAGAACGTGTCTGCTGCCCTAGAGTACTTCACGAAAGACGAGCTACAATGTTCGCGCCAAAGTCCCAACCAGAAGGACGGGATCTCTGTCATGCTCGACGGGGAGAAAACGTTCGTGCCAAAGCGCTTCCTGACACGCTCAATTCGAGAGGCCTTTCGTGTATACAGAGGCAAGCATCCTGATTCCGGCGTTGGGCTAACAAAATTTTATTCCTTGCGCCCTAGATGGGTCAAATGTATTCCTCACCAGGAAGTGTGCATTTGTGTGCACTGCGCAAAGCAAATTGCAAATTGTTGTGTGTATGTTTATACAGCCGGAAGTTAGTCTGCCTCGGTGGGCGTCTGGTGTCTCAGCTGTAGATCAGCAATTTAGCCAGTGCGGTACAACCGCTAACCTGGGGTCTTTAACGTACACCACGCAGTAGTGATACACGACCGCACGCCGGTACGATGCTCATCCAGATCGAAACGGGCAGGGGTGGGGATTGAACCCAGGATGCTGGATTCTGTAGAGTACGTTACAGGCTCAACATTCAACACTGGTGAAATGAACTCAGCCTTTCTGTGCGACCGACTAACAAGTCTGTGTCTTTAAGGAGACTGTGATCACTGCCCAAAAGGCCCGTTTCTTACACTCGAGGAACTTCGTATCCCAGAGGATGAAGAGATTGTGCTTACAACATGGGAGTCCGGCGACCTTGTGAAAAAAAAAAAAAACATTGGATCCTGAGACTTTCCTAAAAGTTGTTGAAGTAACGGTTGAAAGTTGGATATTTCATAGCCATATCCGACAAACGCAAAATAAAGCGATCTACGATGAAACCCAGTGCATGCAACACGGGAGCATTGTCTTTCGTTTTGACTTTGCTGAGAACTAAACCATTGTGCTTCCTGACAAAGTTAAAGCATACCACTGAAGAAAAAAAGTTACGATATTTACATGTGTAGTGACTACAAGAAAATCTACAAACAGCGTTGCTATCATCAGTGAGGACCTGTGTCACGACGCCGCTCACGCGTGCTTGGCTCTAGAAAACGTGAAAGAGTGGGTTGAAGACAACGTTGCGGTATACTCGCACGTGACGTGCATAAGTGACGGGGCCGCCAGTCATTTTAAGAATCGCTATCAGCTTCACCAGTTTGCACAGAATGATTGCCCACAAGCCCAGTGGTTATTTTCTGCATCTGGACATGCGAAAATGCATGCCACAGACTTGGCAGACTCGTGAAGCACCAGGCCACGCTGAACAACCTGAGAGAACGTTCAATAAACGTAATTCAGACGGCCAGGACAAGGGTGAGCGTTCTATCCGAGAAACTGGATGCATCTTGTGTACCTGGACGAAAATGAGGTTGTTCGGTATTGTCAACAACATAAAAAAAGAAGAGTGGCTGACGGTGCGCGCCTTTCCTGGCATTCAGTCTTGGCACGCGTGGCGGCTGGGCAAGTGATTAACAGAAGGAACTTGTGACATATATCTAGCACGGACAGTCGGATCTGGTTAGAGGAAACTTTAATAATTGGGTACATCGAGGAAAGCCTTAGCGTAAAGTGCAGAATTTGATTCCCCAAGGACTCCTCATTTTGAATGCAGGGACGTCTTATTTATCACAGTTTTCTTCGCGGGGTATTTAACCTTCTATTTTACTTGGTGATAGCTTATAATCTTTATCTGATCATTATACGAGAATAACGAAACATTATACTGGCGCAGGATAAAATATCTCGGCTTGCCACGATCCATTCGAACACCGAGAGTATCGAAGCTCTTACAGTTTGGGGCGGTGGCACCTCTCACCTGAAATGGTTTGTTCCCGGAAATACATAGCTAACCTAAACAATTTTAGTATTCTATCTTTATTTTTGTGTGTGGAAGTAAAGTTATTTCTTTTATTATAAATATAAAATATATCGGAAAGTAAAATTCAGTGCATCATCTTTTCTCGAATCACTAGCCTCTAATATGATACCTCTTTGTACGCTGTATGTAAAATGCTGTATATAGTTTCTCCTCACTTTTACTGTGTGACCGATTGCTCTAGTTGTCAGTGACCTCATCTGAATAAAAATATATGAAAGATGTGTGTTAGTTTCCTGAAACTGGAACTCCGAGTCACTTCTCGTATACAACATTGCTAAGTGTAGGCTTTGAAAAACGACCCTACTTTGGGGAGTTGTGTTTTCTTTCTCAATCAAATAATGCAAAACATGTTTTTAGTAGAAATGAATGCCTAAATAGAGATATGACAAGGTACCCAAATTTAAAAAAAAATCGAAGGTGGTTTTTTTTTGTTCGCATCGGACTGTTTTGTGGTTTGATTTTTCCCCATGTTTGCCTAATTATATACTGACTACAGTATAACTCAGATACCATATATATATTTTTTAAATAATAGCCATATATAAGTAGAATACCATCTGAAAATTATATGATAATGATTAATTTATTTCATGAGATACAGGCCTCCAAACTTGGCCATTTGTCGCTCGAGCAGGCATGTTTGGCAATTTTTAGAATAAAAAATATAACTTAAATAAATATTATTACTATATATTACAAGCAAGCTGTACCTGTACTTTGTTTTTAAAAGTATAAGAATTCCTCTAATTTTATTGTTTTAGTTATTCACTTTCAAACGTGCCCCCTCCATCAGTGCGCGTTAATGCAACTGTCCACCTCTTCATGCCTTACGATTTTTCCTGCCCCCAATTTTTTTTCTGGTCAAAACTAAGTG
Organism: Ixodes ricinus; assembly: GCA_037355805.1. Lineage (NCBI taxonomy): Eukaryota > Metazoa > Arthropoda > Arachnida > Ixodida > Ixodidae > Ixodes > Ixodes ricinus. The sequence continues at coordinate 68,587 of JAZHYW010001669.1, read as the reverse complement.
TGGATTCGTTGATACCAGACACTAGACAATGGCATATAAAAACATCAGTTGATTTAAAAATGTCGACCAGCCACCCTTTGGTCGATCTTATCTGAAATCACCCATATATGGTTTCGTGATATTTAGCAGCGAGTTTGAAACAATATCTATTTCTCCCACCATTCTAAGATGAAAGATAAGGGCCGTTGTGAAATCTCTTATGTACGTATTATGTATAGATGTGCCTAGAACGTCGCCATAGCATTTATGATATTTAAGATCATGTTTCATTTAGTAAAAATGAGGCATGACAGGTATGTTATGATAATTTAAAAAAATGTATGCACATGTTCAGTTTACTTATAAAATCTAAAGATACACTTTTCTTTATATAAACTTACTGAAACCTTTTTCTATTTAACAAGCATGAAATTAAGTTGTAAAAAACGTTATGTCAGGCAATGAATTGCCTGACAAACGTTTTTGTTTTTTTTAAACCTGGCAACTATATTTCACATGCCTGATCCGAATTTCAAATTTTTAATGTCAAAAAGCTTGAGACAAAGAGTATGAACTTTACTACGCCTAGTGTAACATATTAGAAAAAAAAAGATTGATCTAATTGGCTACGTTGATTCATTACCATATCAAACATACCCACTACTCAGGACTGTTGTCACGTTCCTTACTGGTGATAATAGTACGTAACACACTATAATAAAAAAAAAGCTGAGATAAAGAGTCAAGTGTTTATATTTTATCTGGGTCAGATATTAAGTCCTTAAATTTTAAATTTCAGTCATAGATAATTTCAAGTCCACCAGCTTGTCAATTCCGTTCCTGCGCAACTCTAGCTTATATCAAGACTTGATAACTGTCTTTGTTATAATTTATATGTATAGTTTTGTGTCACATTTGAGACGTTCAATGTGTATGTGAATGTGATTTAAATTTTCTTCGCAGTTTTTCCGATTCCTCAAGTTTTCTTTTTCTATTTCTAACAAAGTATCAAAACACATTTTCTAGGCAGTTGTACTTCGTTTATGTGCGAATCAATTTTCTGCTTCTAAAGTGTTTTTAGCGAAAGCTTTAACTGTCCCATGGAGCAAAGCCGGCGTTGTCTCTAACCGTTTGTAGCAGAAAAATGTCACCTAAAAGCGGAATTTCCATTGGCTGCGACTTGTCATATCAGATGCTTGGTCACAGAAGCCGGCCGGGCGCTCAAGGTCAAAGCGGACACGCCTCAGAAGTAAAACCCAAAGAAAAGCACAGCAACGCAGGTGCATCGTCACGGAACCCGTGGAGCCCAAGGGGCGCCACTATTGCGCCGGCACACCGTGTGAAAGAGGAAGACGTGGCGCGCTGCTTGCAGCAGTGGCGGATCCCAGGAGGGGGGGGGCGACGGGGCGGCCGCCCCCAAACGAAGTCGACCTCCCCTCCCCCCTTCTCCGGAGGAAATTCTACATGGGCGGACCCCCGGTGCACACGGAAGAATGGGAAAAATAGTATCCCTACAAACTTTCCGCCCCCCCCCCCCAAAACGGAGTTCTGGATCCGCCCCTGGCTTGTAGGAATGCGCTTCGTGTCGGAATGCTTTCGCATTCCTACACCTAAGTAGCTTTAAGTGCCTCTGCCGAATTTTTTTTAAATCTTCATATTGACATATTAGTTTTTGAATACTTTGCTGATAATTTTGGTAAATATTAATATGGTGTTAAGATTTCTGAGGTTTTAATGCACAGAGATTAAATGTAATGCAAAGCCTGTCATTCAAATTCGTGATCAAAATGCAAAAATCAAACTGTCATACGCGATTTGTGGTAATCAGACAATGAGGCCCACATTGTGTTCATTGTTTTATCTAGAGACGTGAACTTAAATTAGTAGAATACAAATGAAAGGCAAGATGCAGTATAAGACTTAAGATATAATGTTTACACGCAAGATTTGGGCAAAATAATAAATAATTTTTGATCGAACTAGTATAGACTTTTAGTCATGCTATTTACGTAAAAATACCGGAACAAGACACAACAATATGCACCCTTTTGCATTTTAAAGGTAGTATGTGCAATTTAGGCCTGACAACGGGCTGGCCTTACCGTGCTTGAGTGTAATATAAAATTTTAAGAATGTCCGTTCCAAACAAATAAGAAATCTGCACGTTTGACCTAGAACCTGAAATTTCCTTCAGATTACCTTTCAATATATACAGTGCAACCTACGTTTCAGTCGGATTCGGCGCGTACATCGCAACATTATTAGAGCTAGCAACAAACGGAATGCGGCACACATATTCTGGAAAACATTTTGTGCCATTGAAGCAATATTATACGCTATAAAGGCATGAAATCTAGGTGTTTCCTCTGGTCTCAAGCTAAGGGCGCTAAAAGTACTGAATGATGCACATTCCGATAGTTATTGAGACGTCTCGTTGAAATAGACAGTAAATTCTTGATCTCGAACAAATTTTTTTCAGGGAGTAAGCTTAAGTGAACTTAGGCATAGTAGGCTTAAGTAAACTTAGTGTCCCGTGTTAATTTAACTACGCCGGAGATGAAAACAACATCACGAATTAATATTTCATCAATTATATTTATTCGTAAACCACCATTCGCAAAGACCCCAGTATTGTTCACAATATACGATTCTTTATTACTGTTTAATTTTTACGGGCCAAGGAACGAGTTCTGGACCTCCGTGATTATCCACGAGACACATAAATTGTGAGAGTCACAACAAGTATGAGTAGGACAGAATTGCTATCAAAAACATTGAGTTTACTTAATCGCATCATATTTGTTTTCTGCACCCCCCCCTCCCTCTCCTTTCCCGAATATTTAAGTGGTAGCTAAAGCCACGCCTCATTCATATTCTACCATCCTCTCAAGGTTTCTCAAGTCCGTTTATTGCTAGCGATTGCAAACGGTCGAGTGTAGGAGGCAGTAACAAAACGAAACCCTACTAACCTTCGCTTGTTCCACGAGAAGCCCTATTCATGCTGAACCGAAGACCCGAAGAAGAGGAGCGCGGCCGCCTGTGACGTTGACACGGCCGCAAACGCGCGTTCAACGGTCGTCGTGAGCCCTCAAAACACGCCCCCCATCGCGATGACATGACCGCAAGCAAGATGGCGCTCTGAAAAGCACGTGGGTCGTTTCGCCGCTTTAAAATGATGGACGGCCCGGGGAGCACAATCCCTTCGGAGCGCGTTCACGCGTCGGGGATCGCCGTTACGAGCTACCGCTCCGAATCGAAGACGCTGCCCGTTGAGACAGCCTTCGGGACACTCGAAAGGAAAGAGACGTCCGAACGTAAAGCGAAGAGCGGCAATGCGGATTCTCGGCGGCTCTTTTTTCTTTTTACAGAGCCGCGCGGCCCGCGGTTTTGGTGGATTCCAGGGGTTGCCAAACCGGACACGGGTGGTCTCGTGGACGTGACAACGGGTCGGGTTGAGCGGGCGTGAACTAGTTAGGCACAGAACGGCAACTAGAGTAGCACCAAAACAATGACGACACCGAACGATCAACCGCGACGGCGACACTGACAGGTCTCTTTTTGAGACAGCGAGCGCCACCCCCCGACATCGACGCGGTAATAAAAAGCAAGGCCTCACCTCGTCGTCGTAGATCGGGTAGGGATCCGTCATGGGGAGGACTCAAGCGACGTGCCCGTGAAGCAGGCTCCGGCCTAGGCAGCCACGAAAGCAAGGCACGAGCGCGCCTACATCGTCCGTCGGACACGGTCAGCGGCACTCCGAGGGTCGGACGAAGCTTCGCTCGGCAGACGAGGACGACTCGCGGTTCATTCCCAGGTCGTCCCTCTGGCGGAGGGTTCTCGGACGGAGTGGCGGACCGTCGGGGTTGCCCTTAGGACCGGACGGAGGTCGGCGGCGTCCGGGCTGGGGCGACCGAGGTGGCGGCCATGGGGACTCCGGTTCCGGACTCTGACATTTTCGGGGACCGAGGGCAAGTGCCCAGGGTTCCGCCACGGCGCACGCGCGCCCCGCCAATCGATGGGGCGCCGGGCATCGGGACGACTCCGGCTCTCCGGTGAACGGACGACGGGCGCGAACCCCAGAGAGCGCCCGGCGGAGCCTCTATTTTAGGAGGGTCCCGTATCTGTTTCGGACGCGGTCTCGGGCAGGCGCCGAGGGGCGAGAAGCTCCGCTGTCCGAACGGCTTCCTTCGGGGATGCATCCCCCTCCCTCTCCCGAGCTGGGGTTACAGACCCATGTCCAGGAGGAAGGGGCCGGGGGTGTCGGTTACGCGCTCGCTTTTCTTTCGGGCAAACCAGTGCGGTGGCGAGGAAGATTCGAGAAGCTCGCCCTTTGTGGCTCGAGGAGGAGGATTGGGTTTCGCGCCTGGAACAATAAAAAGTGTGCGAAGTTGCGGACACTGGCACCACCTGCCGCTTATGTCAATCTGCGGGAAGTGTGGGTCGGCAAAATGAAAGAATTATGTAGATATATTCTTGTTTTTATTTAAATGTAGTGTATATTTAATGTTAAAGGAGTCTACAACCAATGTGCGATTTGCAGTTTAAACTCCCCAGTACAGCGCTTCACCTGTTCCACTTTATAGTACACCTGGCAAGTTGCATAGACAATTGCTAGTGTGGCTTCCGACTGGTGCCCCATGCGTGCAAGCACGTGAAGCTTGCGCGTGAACACAGCTTTGGCAAGCTTGCAATTGCACGGGCTTGTCCGCCCGCGTAGAGACATGGTGGCGGCCAGTCGTCTTGCTTCCCGTTGCTCTCGGGCAGGGGTGCGAGCCCGTCCGCAAGAGGCGACATTGTTATGCTGGCTGCACCATTTACGCTATACGACCATAAAAGCGGCGCTGTAATGTCCTGTTATGTAAAGCCCCTTCATGTTTCAAAAGTAGCGCAAGGTGCGTCGATGCACGAGGCACGTGCAACGTGCGGTCTTTGGGAAGATCATGGCGGCACAGCGCAGCACTGAAGCACTGAGCTAGATTTCAGACGCCATGTTCTTCCACAGAAGTGGCGCGCAGCATGTGTCCCGAGCATTTCTACAACAATACATGGCGCCACTTTCCCCAGGATAAGAGGGGCTTTTACTATTATGCACATGCCACGTCCGAATACAAACATCTGTCAGAATCTGTAGATGCGCAATAACAAAACGTATAAAAAAATCATGAGCAGCCATTCCACTCTGTGAAGGTGGATGACCAGCGAAGCTGTTTAGCATACGACGCAGACGTGACACAGAATTTTGAACAAAGGTACGAACACATTTATGTACGATCTTCATCGGTGGTGTTTGCCGCGCGCCGTCGCCGCTGGACATTCAGTTGCCGTTCCCGCCGTTGATCTTCGCAGGCGCGTTGCTCTTCGGGAGTCCGGACTATGCGCGGCCTCCTCATTACGACGAGAGAAGTAAAATTGAAAATAGGATTCGAATATTTGAAAGAAGAAAACATCGAGGACGAGGACGGAAACAGGACTTCTTTCATTGAGCAACAGAATATAGAATGGCACAAACCATAAAAACGCCCCCCCCCCCTTTCCCCCAAAGGTTTCAACGTTCTCGAAGAAGGAAAAGAGAAAATTGTTAAAACGAAAAAGAATTTGCTATGAATATAAAAGTATGAAAAACGATGGCGTAACGACGACGTATAGGTGGTATTCACTGGCGGCCATAGTTGAGCTCGCTGCTGCTGAGCACGTGCTGACGGCAAGCTTCTACAACGCTTACAACACGCGCATTGCACACCATCAAGATTGTCTTCTTTGGTAGACCATAAATGAGAACTCATCCCGAGCATGCGCTGTGGTAAGTCACCTCAAATATGGCGTCCAGTGAATACCACCTATAAGGAATTCGATCTTTCTCATTGTCAGTGATGATGCAGAAATGTTGTTGACAGTCCCAAAGAGAAATGTACTATAAATATAAAAGTTTTAAATGCACTAGCGTCACGACGAGGAGTAAGTAATCTAGTCATTTCTGGTCTGAGGAGAATGGAGAACGGCAACTTGTATTTCTGGTTTCTTACACATTCGCGTGGACAACTATGGCAGCCCCGAGGAGCCGGAGGAAACTAGACACGCGCGACGGGACCGCCACCTCGGGAGAGCGGAAGGAAACTAGGCACGCAAGCGCTTGGAACGATGACAAAGAGAGTGCGAGTGTTTGTTGACGCTCATGAAAAATCCATGGAACCCTAGCCACGAACAGCTTAGCTGTCAGAAAAATTATGCAGCTTGCGGCCTCAGCGTCCCATCAAACATTTATTTCCGCTTTATTATTTGCTATTGCATTCTTTCATAGCCTCGATGAGTACATATGTTTCACTTTACGTGATAGCGAAGGCGAAGCCAGTTGCAAAAGCATGTTCCCCTGAACGATGTTCGCACCGCACGAGCACGTGTCCTTGGCAGGGACACTGAAAGCTCGGAGCTAGCTCTTGTTGTTGTTGTTGTTGTATTGTAAATTACGGTAGAGGAAATGCCCGTGCGGAAATGTTATTTTCCCATGACGGGGAAAAGACTCACGGACGGGGAAGAAATAATTTGAAGAGGAGAGGTGGTGGGTGGGTGAGAAGATTTTGGCGATGCGTGTAAGGGACTTCCAATAACTAACTGCATTGATTTGCTCTTGTAGCCTCTGCTACGCTGGCACTTAAAATGGAACGGAGTACAAAAACACGGCGGTGGGAAAGAGTAATGACGGATGTTCGAAGCGCGAGCCACAAATATTCTATTTTGTTCGCCTGGAGCGCTGCTTGGACCTTGAGAGCTACGGGCCTATCGGGGGCTAAGACAGAAATTGACATTATGCAAAAATGCTTCATTTGAACCTGAACCCGCGCAGGGTGCGGGTGCGGGTTCAAATGCTAACTAGCAGGTATTCGTGCCTGCTCGTTACTAAGTGCTGAACTTTGAACAGATTTGGTTAAAGATAGCTCAGAGATTACCAGGAGGTCTCGAACCAGGAACAGATCACGGTCTAGCTAGCGTTAAAGAGACACTTACAGGGTATTTATGCTCGCTAAGGTTTTTATTTGCGCATGAAATACGAGAGACCAAGTATCAAGAACACAATAGACCCTTTCCGAAATTCAGTCTGGCCACTTTGATCACTATCATCGCCATCTCAGGAATTATATAGTGTCGTAGTAATGGAGACGGCCTTCTGGTTCCTCATTATGGAAGAAGTTAAAGATGATCCAAAGAGGATGATGTTAGGCCTATATGTTCGAGACGTTTAGCACGATGCGAGGCAGTTGTTGCATACAAGAGCGTGCGTAAGCATTCATTTCTAACACGGGTCCAGTCGATTTGCTGGTGGCACATAATTGGCTTTGCAATCCCCTTTGTGTAAAGCATTTTTATCGCAGTTTCGATGTGGGTCGGTGCTTCGCCCTTTCCAGTTGCATATTTGTCACCATCAAAACTGAGATATCAAAAAAGAAAATCCTTGAATGCTGTTGACTAGCGAAAGGGATGATGCCCGGCAAAAATACTACAACGTGCAGGTCGATTACCTCCATTGGTGCGGCAAAAGGTAAACTGCTATTTGAGCCAGCTGCCAATGAATTTCGAAAAGGGTCTATTGGCGGCTCGAAATTCGGTTTGTTTCCGCCCAAAAACCGCCGATCGACAACTGGCCAGTTTGAGTCGCGCTCACTCTCTTCTCCGTTGTCACGTGCCGTTTTTATGGTTTAGACACAGCCACCAAATGTAATCAAAGTCGTGGATCATCGAAGGCACACTCAATATTAAAAATATAAACAAAATATGATACCGATTTCTTGTGGTTTCTAAAAAGTCGCCAATAGTTGATTGAACAAAAAAAGGTTTCACAGCCACGTGACTTCCACCAAGTCTCTCTTCCTCTATATTTCTTCTTCCTCCCCAGTCCAGTTTCGGTTAGGGTTTTGAGCAGTTGCGTTTTTTTTTACTTTATTAAAAATATATATCTAATAAAAATATCCTTGCACAAATGCAGTCTGAGCAAATTTGTTTATTCTGAGAGACATAAGTGTACTCATGGTTATTCCCAGCTGTACCATTGCTGGGTTCCTGAACAGGAAATGGCGCAAACTAGCTGATGTCAACTCATGTCAAAAACTCGTTTGAATCTCAAATGAGGAGACAACAAAATGTCTATCAAGTAATAATCAGGTGCATATTCAGTGATTAAGATCAAAATTAATGAATGACAAAACTCATTTCTATATCTAATGAGTAAACTTAATATAATCAATATTGAGCTTAAGTAAATTCAAAACAATCGATATTGAGTTTCTTCTGACCAAACTCAATTGCACTCCTATGAGTGAATTCAATAGAATCGATATTGAGTTTCTATTACAAAGCTCAATAGGATTTCTAATGAGCAAATTCAATAGAATCAATATTGAGTTTCTTGTGATCAAACTCATTAGGCGTTGAGTTTGTACTGAGTTTCGATTGACTCTATAGAAATACGGTAGAAACTCAATTGAAACTCATTGATTATTTTTGTAAGGTAAGTGCAAGCACGTGCAGCTTGCCCGTGAACATAGCTTTGGCAAGCTTCAAATTGCACGGTCTTGTCCTCACGAAGAGGAACATGGCGGTAACCGGGTCTTGCTTGCATTCGTGTATATAAGCCGCACACTAAAGATGGCGCGCGGAGTCGCGAACCGTACCACCGAGCCGCCGAAAGGCCATCGCGCGTGTGCTGTGCCATTCCTACTTCGTCGTAAATGCCTATACTGCTTGCAATGTCCGCAGTTCAAGGGGCACGACAAAGGGACGAATAAAGCCAAAATGCTGCTTCAAAGGGCGTGCCCATCAGTGTGAAACAAGAGCGTTCAGTCGCGGTATTGATCTAGAGCGTCGGATAATGACGAAATAAAATTCTAGAGGTAGGACGGGCTGAATAGGTGTCCGTGACCCTTTCTGATCCTTTCAAGCACGTGATTCTTTCCTTAAAACGCCCGTAAATCGGTGGAGTGTTCACACCTTCATAACTGGATGTTAAATCCAACGATTAGGAAGATTAGGTATGCTTCTTGCACGCTCTTGTAGTTTCGGTTTTCTATTGGTTCAGGCCAAGGACCTCATCAACGATAGGAAATGTGCCCGAAATTCTTAACTTCTTTCACCTATTATGTTCAAAATACATTCGATTTTTCTTCATTTTATTCGTAATGCGTCACTAGAGTCCCACTCACTAGTTCGAGCGAATGCGATGGAAATTAAAGAATGGCCAGAAACCCATTAAAGTTCATACCAAAGAAAAAATTGAAAATGAATGTAATTTGCACCATTGTGTAAGACGTACGACAGAAATTTTAGAAAAAATGAACGCAATTCAAATATTTGAATTTCTATACTGAAAAATTAACGCAATTCAAATATTTGAATTTCTATAACTCAGTTATGTGTATCAGTAATTTGTAATTCGAATTTATTTCCTGTTGACCAACATATATTGCAGTTGCAAAAAGTGTCAGTTACAATATCCCCTTTTCGGTATTCCATCAAGCAACGTTGGTGGTCGTCACTTCTTGGGCGCGAAGCTGTGATTTGATCCGAGTCCTTGCCGAGCGCTGACTCAGTCTTCGTGTCCAATTCATGTTCAGAGCACGTGGCCAGACAACGCAGGGATCGTAGAATTGGCGTACAGATGGCGCACGCTTCGAAAAAGGATCTACTATAACTACTTCTTACGCTACTTCTTTTATGCCCAATAACACCAATACACCCTCTGCACTTTGAACTGCCGTCATAAAAAGAATACTAGCAATCTTGGCGGTGTGTTAAAATAAAACAAGATAATCAGATTGTATGATACTCAGAATTCAGCTCCCATATCGCATCATTATAAAGTAGGTGAAAAACGGCACGAAAAGTTCGCGAACATAAAACTTCGTGTTATGAATTCTCGAAGGGCGGCATAACAAATGGAAAGTACGTTTTAGGGCAGATAGATGTTATCATATTATTGAAATCGGATAGCCCTCGAGGTTTACTATGCTGCATAAATTTCCGTAGAACTATGGCTGCAGCTGAAGAAACCTTCACGGGCTCCTGCAGCGCGACGATGTCGGGTGCGCAAGAAGCGAATGCCTCTGGTTCGGAGTCCGATAGAGGCAAACGCCGCTATCGGACCCACCGCGGCACCATTTCCGAGGCGCATATGCGGAATGGCGTGCAATTGTTTTCTAACGCTTCGCCGAGTCGCGCGAGAGAGTCGCGTGAACTGCCCGTGCCACGGACACGGTTGCCGCAGAGCACGCGAGCTTGGCCGCGCGGCCGCCATCCAGAGCGATGATCGAAGATTTTGGAATCACGTAGAATCACGGCTGCCGGAGCGGCGTCTATCGCCGTTTTAATCGGACGGAAGCGCGTCGCCTTGTAGCGAGCAAACGAGCGAGTCAGGAGATAAGAAAGGACGCATGCGCAGCGCACTTACTTATCAGGAGATAGAAAGAACGCACTGCGCGGCGCGTCCTTTATCTTATCTGTGCGACGTCACTTCCGTGGCCAAGTTTTCGTGACATCGACCTCCCAACTTTGCAACCCCTTCCAAACGCGGAGAAAGACGCAGCTCTACGTCAAGAAGGAATGCTGCTCAAACTCGCTGGACGTATTCAAAGGCAATCCATATAACTGCGGCACATTTATTGAAACGCTGACCTTTAGTCGTTTGGAGAACACAAAAGCAGGTATTTAAAGTTGGCAAGGCTTTCGTGCATCGCGGAATAGCTAGGTTGTACGTAACAATACAAAAATCTATTTGCACTTATGTATGTGTCAAGTTTTCACCTTTCGTAGGTATCCAGCAAACAAAAAATACTCTACTTTGCGATAAACGTCCAGTCGGTTGTTCAAGAAACGCAATATGGCGAATCGCGCGCATGAGGCGCCATCTTCACGCGGAAATCAGAACCGAAACTGTCTGAAAAAAATAAAAGCGCGGTGGAGGTAGCGCTTTTTCTTCCCTGGTGCGAGGCGCGTGAAACCGTATTTTCTCTCTGCCAGTTTCCCCGCGACGCCCCTAGATGGCGGAAGCGGGAGGCTCAGCAGCAGATCTGTAGATGCGGAACCATTTTAAAGGTCAATGTCAATGACCTCGGAAGGAGGCTGTCGCCTTCCCCTTTCCCTCGAGCTCCACTTTTCACTTTCTTCCGGCCTTTCTTTCGCGTTCGCTCTCTCTGCCTCGCGGAGATTCTTTTCCTATCGGTCAGCTGTCGCTCGAGATAATGGCCGCCCTAATTGCTGAGTACGGAGGATTCTGCAGCGGACTCGTCGCCGTTGTGTCCACAGAGATAATGGGGTGTGATACTCCGGGATTACGTGTTTTCATGAAGTGTCGGGCTCGGAGACGGGCCCCGGAATTCGGCAAGAAGGCGTGTGGGGGACGTCCTCTCCGTTGCTGCCCTCTAAGTGTAGTCCCTGCGGTGTCGCTCGGCACGCATTTCGGGATAATGCGGACGAAAGTCGACTCGAACTAACAGAACTGCAAATTATGAAAATAACAAAAATTCACGTTTCCTGTCTGGGAGGTCTAAAACAAACGCGTGCGAAAATTCACAGGGTCTCTTATGTTATCCCTTAGACGACTTGAAGCCGAAAGCCCAAGCGACGATGCATCAAAGACATACACATAATTTACTTTGTGTCACGTTCTCTTTCTTCACATTCTCTCTTTTTTTTATGTCAATTACAAATTTCACGCACACAATTCCTCGCTTGTCCTCTCACTTGTTTTTAATTCCTCTTAATTCACTTTGATTCCTCTTATTGCGCTTTGTTGTCCTTCTTAATTCCATTGATTACTCTTACTTCTCTTTAATTACTCTTAATTCTCTTTAACTCCTCTTAATTCAATTTGATTCGTCTTAATTCGCTTTGTCATCCTCCTTAATTTCATTACCTCTAACTCGCCTGAATAATCACGTAAACGTCTTGGTACCTTTAGTGTCGCCGACGTGTTTTCGCTCAAGGACTTTGAAGGTCAACCGAACGATGAGACATATAAGGCTTTAGCCTTAATAAATTGCAACATCTGGCAGTCTCGGGAGTAACGTATCAACGTTCGCGTAGGTGCTCTCTTTAAAGGGGCCAGTGCTACTCCGATACTGTGTTGAAATATTTCCCACTTTACGCTGGCCTACTGGCACTAGTTCGACCCAAGCATATTCCTACGCGACGCTACAGTCTAAGAAGCTTTGTCGTGGTGTAATTTCAAGAACAAAAGCGGACTTTCTCCTTCAGTTTCTCTTTCGCAAAACTTGACGCCGCAGTCGTGGAGTTGCATTGTTGACGTGGGGCACCCGTGGTGATGACATTTATATGCGGCTCATACGGTGGACATAAGCCCTGCGTAAGCACTCGATTGGGACTCGGAAGATTCAATGCCTCGACGAGCATTCGGGTAAAAGGTCGAGTCGAATCGCTAGAACGACAGAAATAGTCGAACCCTAACATTGTCTGGGAGTCAGCGCGTACCCTGTGCATTGCCAAACCTCGTGCTGGCCACGATAAACATTTCTCGCAAATAATTGGCACAAGATAACGTGGCAACTTTCTCTAGGTGCGAGTTAAAAATGTTAACGCTGCTCATTAAAAAAAGGAACATGCGACATTCATTGTTTACGTCGAGAAACTAATTCCTATTTCGAAGGTAAAAACTTCAACAATTAACCCTAAGCGGTACCCACTGAAAGTACAAGAATTGTTGCCACCGCCCCTAAAATAAAATAATTAGCGCTCGGGGGAGCGAACCGAGGAATATTTATCTAGGCATTCATTCGAATGATGTAACATTGAATAACGAAGACCAAAATTGCCATTGTTATGTTTTACTGATCTTTCCAAAACAGGGAAGAGAAATGAGTTTGCTCTGCTGTACTTGGACTCATGCGCACATTTGTGATAAAAGTTAGCGCTAATGTTTCAGTTAGTTAGGAAGGAAAAGTAACTTTAGTTGTTACAATTACATTTACAAAAATATAAGTAACTTTTTACAGCTATATTTCTCACGAAAATGGAACGAAAATGCTTCTCCTTCAGTCTAGGAAAAGGTTCAGTAAACATTCAAATTGTGCCCATCCTAGCATGCATTTTAAAAACTATGTAATTTTTATAACCCATTTTCTTGTTCATAGAAATGAATCGTAATTTTTGAGAAAGCCTGGTTTTTCCTACATTCAACTGTTTCATGTTTTGTACTTCATATCCCTCTGTTGACGACAAAATAGCTGCATCGAAAGAGCTCGAAATTTAGAGCAGTACATATTTGGTTAAATACACTATGTGACTCTACGTCGATTAAGTATATCTCGCGTTACGTTTGGAAAATGTTACAAATTACCATAATCATTTAAAATGCCGCTCGTCCCACTTAAAAAAAAAAATCAGCGAGTGGCAGGCATGAAACAATCATAGTATAGTAGGTCTTCATAGTATGATTATAAGGCCGATTTCACACCAACCCTTACGTTCACAAGCCATCACGTAATAAAACAAGATTGCTGCTCTACTAGACGTTCCAGCCGTGTTCTCAGCCCGTTCCAAACTGTCTAGCATATGTCCAAGAATACACACCAAGAAAACAAGGGTGACGGATGTAGAATGTGAGACATCGGTTTTATATCAGATGCCGACGACATAAGGGCGTATCTACGTCAGACAAACGGGAACATGTTTGAATGGCAAGTGCGAGAGCAAGAACTATCAGTGAAGCGTTTCTCATCGGGTCGTTTGGCGATCCACTGGGATAAATGCTGTTGTTTACTCAAGGGAGATAAAACAAAAGTGTACACTGTAAGTAAATGTAGAAGCAATACAGCGAATAATAATTTTGAGGTCTTTGACATCAAGGCACAGGGTGGCAGCAACTGTACCAGGGCGCCGTCATTGCACCCTTCACCTAAGGAAGTTAAGTTTGTCGTGTAAGCAAAGCAAAGAGGTGTAGGGCTGTACACTCGAAAGAAAAATTAGTTCTTCAAAGGTTCTTCGACGCCCCAAGAACTCTTTCAGCTCGTGAATAATGGTTTAGCCTCAAATACTATCGCACCCTGGCGCATTAGAAAGACAACTGGACGAGAAAGAACTCTTTTACCCTTTTAGCACCTTTTAAGCACCCTTTTGAGAACCCTTTTAGGGGGTTCTTTAAAGGACTTTTAGGGCGCAAAAATATGGACGAGCCGAAGAACCTCAAGAGGTCTATTATGACTAGATTTGTTTTCGACTGTACAGTGTGTCTCTCGAAATGAAGTCTAATTTGCTTCTGCAAAAAGTACTCGTCGCAAGTAAAAAAAGGTTGATGTCTCATCGGTTGCTACCAGAGTGCTCTTTAGGAAAATTAATAACGAAACTAGTTTAATAAATAAACTAGTTTCCTATTTATTTTTTAATAATTAACTTTTTTCATCTTAAGTTTAACTGTATGGTTTCAATTCGAAACTTTTCTGGGCATCACGGGAAACCACTAAATCAGTGTACGTACTTTACAAAAATATAAGATATGCGCAGCATTTTATAGCGCAAAAAAGAACCAAATTTAGACGCGTTTCTAGGTTTTGGTCTCCATTCGGAGCGTCAGCGGTGGCCAAAGCGGCCAACTTCGCCCTCGCCTCCCTCGTAGAAAAGAACAAAGCGGTATTCGAATGACGATACAAAGAATAAGATTTTATTCTTGGCTAACCTCCGTCCTGGGGAAATGCGTGGCGGGGCTTGTGAGTTGAGCGCTTTAGCCACAGGGGAGCAGGACCGCTGGATCGCATATGTGGTTTTATAAAAAAAAAAAAAAACGAAACTTCAAAACGCGTTTAAATAAGTGTTTTTAAGAACGCCGCAAAATTCTCCGTGCGCCATATATTTCTGTAAAGTTTGCTGATTTAGTGGCTTTCTATGATGTCCAAAAAGTGTATGATAAATACCGTTCCTTTAGATTTACAAATTAAAAAGATAATTAGTCAAAATATATTAGAAACCTAATTATACCCAATATTACTCACACTCCTAAGTAGGCTCCTTGGTAGACCAACATGACATCAATCTCTTTCTTTGCGATGCGTAATTTTTGTAGGAGAAAGTTGTACCGCATTTTGAGGAACACCCTGTATAATGTATATTTCTTTTCTTTAAAAAAATAAAGTTTAGTCGCTTTTTATGTTGCATTTTTACGTTCGTGTTCTCTGGTACTTTATATTATGGAAGTATAGTCTGCAGGCTTCACAATAACAGTGAAACAGTTCTTGAGGCGTGGAGCTGTAATAATGGACGTGTCACTTAACGCAGAGCTGCTGTCTCCGACCGTTATGTCTGTTGAGGTACTCTGAAAATTAAAATAGCTTTAAGAAATTGTTACGGTCACCCCCAATTCTGCCCGTGTATTAGGCGATGGTCGATGTGCCAGACTGAGGTTTCACGTAGATTTCAATCATTCGATCTTCAAGCGCATCTGAACCTGAGAGTGTTTCCGGCATCACAGAATTGCAGAATTATGAAGCGGATACCTGTGTCTGGTGCTTTCAATTTTCATGTTTGCTTTAATTCCCCAAATTAGCTGGGGCAGACCATTCAGCGCCAACTCGCAAAACACCTCGCCGTATCCTAACCTTCTTTTTGATTGCTTGTTCAGAATTATATACTAAACGAAAAGCGTACCAAGGGTAAGGAATAAACAAAGAAACGGGAAACCAAAACAACTGTTTTGCCTTTAAAGTAAAACGTTACATCGCAATATACAAATTAAAATTTTGATGACTCAGCCCGGCTTTGTTCTGATGGAAGTAACCGAAGCTATTTTGTCAAACGGAACGATACTTTTTTTATGAACAATGTGCCTTACTTTGCGAGGGAAACGCTCGTCTGTGATGACAGTGAATACGAGCAGAAAACGTCCGACCTTTGTATCAAATTTCACGCTGCCGAAGATGGGTCATCGATTTAACGCGATGCGAGGTAAAGGGGAAGGAAAACCGGGAGAAGTCGAATAGCGTATGCAGATCTCCTTATAATTAGGGCTGCCTGTGTTCTTCGGATGTAATCGCACTCGTCTTTTCCAATAGTCGTTATTTTTCTACCATTAGAGAACACGGCTATCTAGCTAATGCTTTTATTATTTTAACATTTTTTCTTTATAGGGAAGGTGTTTAATGCTTCAATTCAAGCCCCAATTTAATTTTATTCGTTTTTTTTCATTGATTCTTGCATTATAAACCTAACAGTTTATAAGCGTCGAGTCCCATGCATCCAGATTTCCTACAGTTGTAAATTTAACGCGATAAACCATGGTTACCTAGGTTCTTTTGTTTCATGAAGGGGAAATGTAGTTGTTTTTCTAAAATTTGAGAACTCCGCGAAAATCCCCGTAAAAACTGTAAAAAAGCTCTCCGTTTTCTTTCAGTGGTGTCCTGTTTACAGCGCATGGCCTTTGTTTGTCAGAGGTATATTTGCGGTATGAAATTTTGACAGGGCGAATCTTACCATTAAATACGTTCCCAGACAGACTCTGGCAACTCAGCTGACAGCAAGACGTAGTACTAACGGACGAAGAAATAGTAGCGTCACCCTGTGGCTTGTTCAGCTCTCAGTTCGACGGTGTTGCTTGTGGAGCTCAGGCTTGCTGGCGAGGGCTGCTTCGTTCAAGCATGAATGGCTCATTGACGCAACCTCTAATCACAGAATTTTGTCCTTTCGTCCGTCCGTGCACTTTCCGCTCAATTTCGCGGGCAAATTGACGCTGTCGGTAAATTGACATCAAATGACCTATACATCAATTCAGCCTCCGCACTAAATGGAGCGAGAAAATCCACGTCTTGTGATCTAAGCACCAATTCTATATCTCTATTAAATTTAGCGGAGAAAACCGCCGTCACGTGACCTCATGTCACATGAATCTATACAGTACAGTTTTTCCACTAAATTTAGCGGGGAAATAAACATACGCCAGGCCACGCACTAGTTCAAAATAACGCCGTTCGTTTGATTCAGTCTAATTATAATCGAACAGCCAGCATATCATCAATGAAGTCCAGTTTGTTGTTACCCTCTTTGTCATTGCGTAGAAAGTTTTTTCGACTTTGCCTGTTTCATAAAGTGTATCATAATCAGTCGCTGCGAGACTACGTCTTTACATTGCCTAACTATTACTCTTCACGTCTGGACCTTCAGAATAAAGTTGGATTAACACGCTGCCAAACCAACACTTTTTTTATTCGTTTATCCCGCATACATCAAACGACTGGAACCACCTTCCAGCAGATATCTGCAACTATACCTGATTATTTTCTTTTTCGCCAATCTTTGTTTACATTTCTGTTTGATGAGCCAACATGAGTCATTTTATTTTGTTTATTTTGTTCGTAACAGATGTTGCTTACAGCTTTTGCCAATCGCAGTGTATTTTTGATATTTAAATATCTTGCCGCAAGTGTTTTTCATTTTGTCATTTTGTTTTATTTTTGTTTGCTTCGCCCCTCCCCTCTACAATGCTTCGCGCTTGAGGGTATGTACAATAAATAAATAAATAAATTTTCTCCCCTCCCCTCCCACTTAAAACCAACTCCCTATTTCTTCTCTCTCCCTCCTTATTTCTCCCCATTCTTCTACCGTGCCCTCCCTCCCCTTGCTTGGTCACGTAACACGCTGTTTCCCTCTCACCTTTTCTTCATTTCCCCTTTCCCTACCCATCTCTGCCCTTCCTAGAGAATCCTCCCTATCTGCCTTCCTTCGCCTCCTTCCCCCAACCATCCCCTCTCCCCATTCGTCCCCCATTTTTCTATGGTTCACTCGCTGCCCCTTCTTGCCCACCCCTTTTTTCTATACTTTGTTTCAGCTTTGGTCCAAGCGCAGCCGGTGTTATGGGCCGAAGGGCCAATCAAACAGCGAAAGAGCACAACGTCATGGCGTGCTCTCTGCAGTTGATAGGACCAACCGGTATTCGCCGTCTCTCTGTGTGTGCTCCTCCGCCCGTTAGTCCTATCAAGCGCAGAGAGCACGCCACTGACGTTGCGCTTTTTGCGCTGTTTGATTGGCCCTTCGGCTCATAACATTGGCCGCGCTCGGAACTAAGGTGAAACGAAGTATAGGTCACGGGAAGGACCAATTCTTTCACCCCATTCCTCTCTTTTCTTTCCTCTCCCTTCCTCTCCCAATACCTCTCCTCACCCTCCTACCGTGCTCTCTTACCTTCCCTTTCCCTCCTTTATCTCTTCCTCTCCCTTCCTACAGTCCCCTCTCTCCTCCCTCTCCACTTACCTACCTTCCCCTCGCCTCCCTGTTCACGTGACACACCAATTGAGTTTCTTCAGAATTGATAGAAATATAGATCCTTGACGCATGCAACGACTATTTGTCTTCCAAACAATTAACACAACCGTTCCTAAATACTGCATTTCATGCATCATACATAGCTTACAAGCATCGCCATGGCTGGGTACTGACAGTTATTTCTACCTACTGGATTCTTCGACCTACATTTCTGCGGTATGAAACCAGTGTTGTGCCAAATACTCAACAAAAGTATTTAAGATAAGATACTCAACTCCCATCTGGAAATGTATTTAGAGTAATATTAAGTTACTTTTAGTTTGAGCTATGTTGACTAGGGTACAAATACTTTGAAAAAGTAATTGAATCACATTCGAAGATACTTGGCAAGTTTTGAAAACTGGTAGTAGAAGAATAAAACGTCTGTAAGGTGTACTCTAATTGTGCTGATTTCTCTGAAAATCACATTTTGCAGCGATCGTTATAAACCTCAAGTGCCTTAGCTGCTGCATTGAAGTTTAGTCTGAAATAATTAGGGCTATGCAACATAATGCGTGCCGGAATATTTTAGAAACAGACGGGCTCATGTGTTGTAGATGTGCCACCTGCCGTGATTTAGTTTGACGGCAGGCTCGGCTCATGGCGCATTCGACAATAAGTTTGTAATATGCCCTTCCGCGATATCGGGGGACTTGACATGTGATCCGGAATTGCAAATTCAAAACAGCCGAACTAGAAGTTGATCAGGCAGCCAGACTTGTTGATGAGTACACGAGTGGAGGACACAAGTGCACGCTCGGGAGAAACATCCACCGAAGGACAGCAGCCTCTGTCGCTGACTAACAACCAAGAGCGAGTACTTCGTCCTCCACTCGAAAGCGAGAAAAAGCACCTGCACCTTTTACCTGTTAAAAAATAAATATTAGGAAGGTCAAGAGGGAAACACAGCAGAGAGTCCACAAAACATCTTCTAAACCCTCTTCTTCTGCCCCCTATTGCGCCAGTTCAAAACATTTTTGAGCCACTGAGGTCAATATGGTAAAGATTCCGGAATCAAGATTCACTGGTTTATAGATTGCTCCACCTGGCGACAAACTTGTTTCAAGGATTTTGAGGATGAAACAATGCGCGCGTTTGGAAAGAGACGAAAAAAAAACCGAAAAACTCTCTTCAGCGAATTTTGGAGCTGACGTTAAGTCAAAATAGCTTTGGGAAAGCCCAGTCTATGTCGTACAGCAAAGCCAGCATGCTCTATCTTCTTCGGCCGAGAGAGTGCCTGTGCTCATATGAAAACGTGTTCGCACATTTTCCTACTGAAAACCTCTGAACCTGCGATTTCCGAGAATGGTTCATTGTGATCGTACCGAGCGTCGGCGTCACAATTCCTCTCTGACGGAACCACTCTAGCTCCAGACAAAAGGTGGGGTCTGAGTGTAAAATCCAGATAACGTCCCCAACACTTTGCTAGTTCCAAGCGTGGCGTGCCGTTCAAAGAGACATTGAAAACAAAAAGACAAGTGAGCAAGAGTACAAGAAGACACTTAAAGGCGTGCGTACTTGAAGCTATCCATTTGGTCTTTTGTTGGTATATGGAGGCTGCGTTTTGCTCGAGCCTTGTTTCCTGTTCTGTGTTCTGCAGCTCGGCTCCAAGTTTGCGATCGTTCAGCTTTGCTCTGGATTTTGATGATCCCTAATACTCTAGATTGTTCCGGCGAAATTGTTTTTCCAAGCTTGCAAAATGTATTTGAGATACTGAGCACGATATAGTGAGGAATGTAACTAAGATAGAGAGCAAATACTCTAGACTAAATGTATTTGCAAGATACCAAAATACTACCAAAGTATTTGAAATACAGTACCTTGAGTAAAGTATTTAAGATAGGCAGACATCTGTGTGAAACTAACACGGCAAACCCGACGCTCGCGGCACAAAAAAATACTGGCACGGCTGCAAATGACGTCACATGCAAGCTATGTATAGGATAGGACCTTAAAGGGAAGATGAAAAGGTTTTTGAAAAAAGAAACCAGTTAGAGGGGAATTATACATTATTTTATCCCGTAAATCTAAATATAACGTTGCTTTTCCCCTAAGAATAACTAAACGCGAGAAAACAAAAAACCTCCGATCAGTCGTTACGTCATACTAGGATATTTCGGCCGTCGCGCGCGTGTCGCTCGCGTGGGCAGCCCGTGCACATGCAAGCTTGCCAGCAGACATGTACACGTTACCCCAAAAAAGTAACTAAATACCGTTACTCATTACTCGCTCAAAAAGTAACTAAATACGTTACTCGTTACCGATTCTCGAAAGGAACGCGTGAGTTACCTCAAAAGTAACGAGTTACTTCTCACGTTACTTTGAAGACCAAATACACAACTGTTTTTGTTTCATGATTTATTGTTTTATTTTTAGTAGTCGTTGCACTTAAGCAGGAGCTGCCTCTCGAAGTTTTCATCAGTTATGTTTCCCCGCTTCCTTGAAAATACATCTCAGGCGATGCTGAAGAGTCGTTCTACCGACGCGCTCGAAGCAACGGCAGTGTTGTGCTTCAGCAAGAGCTGGTGGATCTGGGATTGCCCTCTCTCTTGTGTTCATCTCTACTTCTAAAGTTTGAAGTTTACAATGGATTATGTGCCTTCCCGCGTTGGCAACCTCCGGGTTTACATTCGGTCCGTACTCGGTTCTAGAAGGTTCAACCAACTAACCTTATTGTGTTCCCTGGGTGAAGGACATTCCCAGCTGTAGAGTTCAGTACATCAACGTTTATCGCTATCCACATCAGTCGAACTGTTCGACTGACGTGTTCAGCGATATACGTTGCTGTAGCTATGTCTAGTTGTTTTTCGGGTTGCCCGCCTACCGTTCTCGCAATAGACGCATACTCAGGTTAGAATAAAAACAAGGCCGTTTAAGCGATGTTGTACACGTTACTCCTCAAAAGTAACGTGATGCCGCTACTCGTTACTTGGCCTTAAAAGTAACTAAATACGTTACTCGTTCCTTTTGTAGAAAAGTAACCAAATACGTTACTCGTTACCGAAAATAGTAACTAGGTAGAAGTAACTCGTTACTTGTAACGCGTTACGTACATGTCGGCTTGCCAGGTATATTTTCCCGCACTGACACCAGTCATGACGTCTTTTTTGATCTCTTCGAATATAGCAAGAGTGCGCTTGCGCATCTTTGATAGGCGCTGAAATTGCGCGAGAGCGGAGATTCCGAAAACTCTTTTTGTGACGTCACGCTCCGGGAAGGAGTTGCTTCGGCGGCACTCTGTAAATTATTTTTGGCGGCCTGCGTGCACCAAATGGAAAAATTATCTCGATATTCGTGAATTGGAGGTCAAATGAAGACGACTGAAGTGTTTTTGCTCACAAACAGAACCGCTTCAGTTTCCCTTTGAATAAAAAGATCGCTGACAATGTCTTGTT
The DNA here is from genome assembly GCA_037355805.1 of Ixodes ricinus. Taxonomy (NCBI): domain Eukaryota; kingdom Metazoa; phylum Arthropoda; class Arachnida; order Ixodida; family Ixodidae; genus Ixodes; species Ixodes ricinus. The sequence continues at coordinate 46,928 of JAZHYW010001669.1, read as the reverse complement.
AAATCAGAAGAGCGTACACGGCGTCCTTTATAATCGTTTATTGTCCCATGCACCGGCAACACCGACGGTTCAGAATTTTGCTTCATTCGCACGCGGTCACTTTTCAGCAGACTCAGCGCTACAGGTCTCTTGGTGCCGGGTTTATGCCTTTCTTCTGGGTCCTGATTTTACTAAGCCAAATAACTATCACACGTTCACATTCATTTTCTGTTGTGTCAGGCAACCGGTCGATGTTTTTCGTCTTGCAAGCTAAATACGCACGTTTTTAGTTGTTTTGGCGAGGAAAATTTTTTGCCATTGATCGGATGCTCCACAAAATCCAGGTTGGAACATATTTGAAGCATAGGCTGACAAATCCGTTCTAAGGTACGCGAATCACAAGTATGCTTTGTACACATATGCAGTCATAACTTCAGTTCATATTGAAGAACTGTTAGAAAAGAACCATGAGTATATATGTTTGATTTACGGCCCGATACAGTTTGTGTTTTCTATGAACTCACGTAAATTGTGTATAAAAATTAGAAAATAGTCTGCAACATTATGAATCACCAAAGAGCTCAATGTAAAGCTGTTTCTATATTTCGTTAGCTGCGATAAGTCAAGGAAGCCTTGACTTATTTTCGATGCATCTGTTATGTGTCATTATTAACGGGATACTTCAACGAAATTTGAAACATACCCGTCGTGTTCACAAATAGGCTCAATATGATCTACAATATCCGTAAATGACAATCGCACGTTTGTATTTTGAGCCTGACGACTGTATTTTCGTTATAAACGGCCCACTCTGGCAAACGCTTGTAGAGCAGCCAGCGGAGAGCACGTCACATCCGTCGCAATCGTGACGTAGTTTGTCTCGGGACCTTACGTCCGGACGCAGCGGACGCTGCGAGCTATCCCAGCCAATCCCGCTCTGTGGACGTAACCAGTGATACGCTTTCCGCGCGTCGCTGTGCCCCTCTTCAAGGTCACGTGACATTCGCAGGGCCTTGGATAGGCCCCAATGGCTCGTAGCATCCGCTGAAAGCAGCCGAAGCACACCAGCAACCGGGCCACCGCAAGTAACCCCAAAACTGTCTTTGAAAGAATCTTGAGTGATGGGTTAATCTTCTGTAATCTTGTAGAGCGACAGTAGCGACTTCTGGGGCACACACAAGACAGTCTCGGGGAGAGGGGAGCTCCTCCTTCAGCTCTTCTCTCTTCGTGGCCGGAGGCGAGACAGTTACCCTGTCAAGGTTCCTAGACGGGCATAACAGACGAGGCGTTAGCGACATCCACCGGGTGCTCTTTGCTAATCGTTTAATTCGTTTTAAAAATCATTTTCTAGCCTTTTTCAACAAGAAATTAGTGTGTCTGATGTGATAATGCTCCATTGAACAGGAATAGACAAAGAAATAACCGCCAAAATTTCATTGTAATATCCCTTTCAATTATTTGTGCGTAAGCAAACAAAATAAAACATTGAGTGAATAAATAAATAATTAAAATTTAAGGAAGATTCATTGGTGGACCCTTAGGGAATGTGTTAGCATGACCCTTATGAAACGCCACACACCCCTTTTTTGGGAAACGCTTACACTACCCCTTCACTTTCCTCTTTTGGCTTTCCCTTTTGCTCCCTCTATTTATTGCTCTGTTTTTGGACTTGTTACGGGGTCAGTGTAAGCATTTCCCAGGGACTCGTTTTCTCTAAAGATTTACCAATGGATCTTCCCTTAATTCTTCTTGCCGCCTACTTGAACCAGCGCTAGTACTCGCGGTTCCGAATCCATTTTGTAGCCCAAACCGAGGCATACGTGCTCGGCACACCTGCAAGTTGAAAGTGGCCCCAGCGTCCGCGCACGCACATTGGCTTCCGCCGCGTGACGTCGCCTCACTCTGGCCTATGTCCTTCACTACTCTCCTTCTTTCTACTGGACGCACTTTAGTTTCCACTGTTTTGTCCATAGACGGACGCCGTAAACTTTTTCTTGTCATGAGGGTGCTAATTCTAACGCATTAGAAAAAACTAGAAAGACATATAAATGATTGAATGGGAGACAAAATCTTGTCAAACCGGTGAAGTACTGAAGTTTTGCAGTAATGTACTTTTGATTCTTCTTGCTATCATTATTGGTAAACTGTTTACCTAAGAATTTATTCATGATTTACCCGAGATTTACTTTTAATGGTTAAAATTAAAAATAAAAACGACTGGGAGACAACGGCCGGTGTTCACCAGGCAGGTCGTTTGATGTCTGAAGTTGGTATGAATTGAAGGTTTTTACGCCATGCTTTGTGACATGTGTCGCATTCAATTATGTAAGCAATATATTCAAGCTGCAAACCATCATACGAATGGTAGATTTTCATGCCATAAAGCAGGCATAGCGAACAAACTACGAGAAGCTGTAGCTGACCAGTTCAACTAGCCGCCAGAAAATAATTAAGCGCTTAGGTTCTACATCTAGCAGAATAATCTCCACACTTCTCGCCAAACCAGGTGCATTGAATTGGACCTTAACTATGAGCTGAGTACCGTACAATCCGTCGCAGTTAATTATATCGTTGAATCCTCGAGCCATTAGGGACCTTTAGGCAACCGTTGCCGTGTTCCAAGTACCGCACTAGCCGGAGCTTTGAAGCATGCTTTTAAGCGCGCCCGGGTGGTACCGTGACCACGGGGCGCGCGCTTAAAGCATGCTTCAAAGGCTCCGCTAGTGCGGTACGCGGAGCACGGCAACGGTTGCCTAAAGGTCCCTATTTTCGAGATCGTGTCTCTCTGAACGTTTGCGGCGGCCGCCAATACCGTCGCTTCGACAAGGAGGAGTAAGCCTTCTTATTTCTGCTGACTCATTCTTTAATTTCGTACTTGCGTTACAAATAATTCAATAAAAACATTTTCCCGCGTCCAGATGAGGCCCCAAGTGTTCCTCTAAAACCACGTAACGTAAATGCGGCAATGCCATTGGCTGCCGCCCGACGCACCATACAGTGAAGCTAGCGCATCGTTTCCGGTCGAATCTCATCGCACGTTGTCTCGAACGGGAACTAAGTTTTCTGTTCGCCTATCGAGAGTTCTTTTATGATGAGTGGCGTTGAGAAACGCCACTTTAGAATCCAGACGAGCCGGTCACTCTGCACCTACAAGGAAATGCGCAAGCAAAAACGCAGAAGGGCGACGAATGCGACGGACCCACCCGTGGACCTACCACCACTACCACCCAAGCAGAATGGCGACGTGTCTTCGAGCTCTTCGAGCACCGCAAGCGCTGGGCAACAGAGCGCTTCGGAGGTCATCCGCGACGTGTCGAACTTCGTGAGTGTATCAGAAAAGAAGCTGATAACATTTCACGATAATGAAACCGTTCAGAAGGGAAGCGGCGAAAACGCCGTTATCTGGGAGTGTGAACCTTTGACATTACTTGTGAGTGGCGCGATATGCGGGGCATGTAGCAAGCGCGAACTCGCCGTTGTGAAAGTTGAGAACAAACGCAAAGGTCTTGCATCTTTGCTGGAGCGAAGTGCACAAACGTTGCGTGCCCTCTTGAAGTGCTTTCGGCTGCGTAGACATTGCATCGTGCTGCCGCCGCCGGCCGTGAAATGTGCGACGCCGGAACAATGCAGTGGAAGCGCTCGCGACAGTTAGGTTTGCGGTCAACGTAAAGGCTGTACACGCAGGGTGCGGGATTGGCACCGGTCACGACCAGCAGGTTAGATTTTGCGGCATCCTCGGTCTACCGAAACCGCTTCATCGCTGGACGTTCTACAACATGAAAGTCCACGCCGCTGCCACCAAAGCCGCTTTCGACAACCTTGCAGAAGCAAGGCGAGCAACAGGTGAAGCATGCACGTGCAGACGACTCGAACCATAAAGACCGTGAGGACAGTAACCTATGCTGCGGGCGAGTCCTAGTCTCGGGATTCAGAGACAGACATTCGGGACTATATCATTCCCAAATTTCATCTTGTTTAAGTGAGGAGTTTGGTATCTCGCAAAAAATAAAATTTGAAACGCGCTTTTCTCAAATTTGTGTTTTTGCCCATGCCCAGAGTTTGTGCAAACAAATTTTCCCTCTTGAATTTGTCAAATGTCAATGAACTCTTACACAGCGGTTTGTGAGCGTGTACTCAGTGTGCAAATCTTGTTATTTACAAATTAAATACTACAACTTTCAAAAAAAAAAAGTGAAATGTTTAAAATTATGAAACAAATGATCTTTTTTTATAAAAATGTAAGGTATTGATGATTCAAATAGATATTCACACTGTGTTGTTCGTTGGGAACCAAGCTGTCTATTTAGGCTGCTCTATCTTTATAATTAGCAGGACAATTTGTGCGCACAAGACGGGTTTTTTTATTTTATTTTTACGTAGAAGATACTGCAGACCAGTGATCCGGCCCAAGCAGGAGTGGGTGTGGTTTTTCTTCAAATGATACCTAAAATTTATACATAGCAAAAAATGGAGGGGGGGGGCTATTAAAAATACAGAAACCACATGAAACACGAATTACACTTCAAAAAGGTGTTCAAATGATCGTAGAATATTGTTCGAAGTAAAAATATAGGGAAGCAAGGAGTTTCAATGTGTTACACTTCTGGGGAAAAAGGAGTATGTAAAAGCATTTGTGCCAGCAAATATGGGCGTTATTTTTTCTGTATGGTCATGTCTAGTCTGTCTAGTAGATGATGGCTGAATATAGGATGAAAACTCAAGGCGAAGTGATACTAAAGTTAAAAAATAAATTTTAATGGAGCAAGCTTTCTGCGGGATTCTATCGGAATGATATTGTAAGTTCTAATTAATTCGGTAGGAGAGTAATGCCGGCGATAACGATTATATGTAAAACAAACTGTTCGTCTCTGGACCTGCTCAAGCCTGTTAATGTCTTTCTTCATAAAAGGATCCCATACAGTGCAAGCGTACTCCAACCGAGACCTTATTAGTGTGTTTTAGACCAGAAGTTTGACATGAGAGAGTACGTATTTAAGCTTGTGCTTCACTAGGCCTAGTTTTCGACGTGCAGATGCACATATTCGTTCAGCGTGTGAGGATTAAGAGACGTTGTTAGTAATCGTAACGCCAAGGTGCTTAAAACTGTCTGTTTGAAAAATGATTGTATTGCCAATAGAATAATCAAACAGATGGGGGCACTTTTTGTTAGTGATACGCAGGAACACAGATTTGTCTTGATTAAGTTTCGTTTCCCAGAGATAGCACCAGTTAGAAATTGCATTCAGACTCTCATTCAGCACAGCCTGGTCGCTAATAGAGTTAACTGCCTTGAACAGTAAGCAGTCATCTGCAAATTTTCTGCATGCCGGCCATGCAGCGCAGATATTGAAATAAAGAATCTATCAGAAAGCGGACTGCATGAATAAAAACAGGAGCCCAATTCCTACCTAATATGCAAATTTCGGCCCCATAACCCTAATATTTAAAAATTACGCTGGAGGAGCGTCTTCCCTAGCACCAAATTATTTTTCAAGCAACAATTTAGAACTGCCTGAGCATAGTTATGTAATTATAGGTTTTAATATGGACACAACGCAGGGTCGTACAATTGTTGAAAAACAATATTGAAACAAGAAACAGTGTATAAAATCACTCGATACTTATTCCAATTGTATAAACATCTTTTTTCTTGCCTGAATTTTATGTTGCCGCAAAGAAAGAACAGAATGATCAGCATCGAATTAAAATGAATTGAAAACAGTAATATCAAAATTGTAGATACGCGTAAACGGAATCTAATGCCCTAGTCACTCTAATTTTTAGTAACTTATTTCTCACCCATTGATGTACATAATAGACGGAATAACTGTATTTCCGATTTTACGAGGGTGATTCAATAAATAAGGTGATTTTTTTTATAAGGACTTCTAATACAAATAGAATCTTACTTCTTTTTTGTTTTTCGACGTAGACTCCCAGCACTGTCACGCACTTTTCCCATCTGTGCACAAGTTTCCGTATTCCCTCAGGGTAAAAATCTTTAGACTGATGTCTCAGCCAGTCGCTCAGAACACTTTTGACATCATCGTCACTTTGAAACTTCGTGCCTCTCGTGAACGCTTTTAGCCCACTTGTAGACATTTTTTGTTTGGTCGAAACATGTGGCACCATACACAGTTGACATTTTCCTATGAATTTCAACGGGGTTGCACCCTTCAGCAACCAAAAACTTGATAACTGACCGCTGTTCAATCCTGGAGCATGCTTCTTGGTCGGCCATCTTTGTTACTCGGTAAAATCCTCACAGTTTTTTTTGTAATCTGCATAAGAAACTAAATCCATGTGGAAAAGTAGTAAAACAATAAAAATAACAAAAAAGTAAGCTTCTATTTGTATTAGAAGTCCTTATACAAAAACATTCACCTTATTTATTGAATCGCCCTCGTATGTATACACATAGAAGTGAAAAATAAATTCACGGTTATAAGCATAAATTTGAGACGCAATTCTGATACTAAGATAATGGAAGCGGAAATATAAAAAAACAGGCTTAAGTAATGACGTACATAACATCGCACGTAACACAATTACATACCTTTTAAATTAAAACACTTTCCAGGTGAATTTATAGTCGCAATAATATGGAATTGAAGAAATGCGCCTGATTAGGAACTATTTCTTCAAAATATCCAGAAATCATTCGCCCACTGTTTTAAAGAATCGCCCACTGCATGCAATATATATATATATATATATATATATATATATATATATATATATATATATAAATTATATTTGGCGCTATAAGATCACGCCTTGGGGTTATTTTTAATTTTCCTTGTCAATAGGTTTTTAGTCGTTAATCATGGTAATATATGGGTTACCGGTTAGCTTCTTTCGGTTTCGGGTCCGGGTTTGGTTTATTGCCATATCTACTGTCGGTTCCGTTCTCATTATGGCTAGCAACAATCATCCGTCCTTTATCGGTTTTCGGTTCAGGTTTAGCTGTGGATTTGAGTCCCTGCTCGCTACATTCATTGACTACCAGATAACCAACATCATGGACAAGGTACATCAGTCTTACCGAAAAAATATCTGCACTGTAAAGGTTCCCAACTGCGAACGTCAGAAACTCCACTCCATCAGCGTCGTCGACTGTAGAGATGAATTGGATTTTTTTAAACAACTACAGCGCACATGGTTTGCTCCTTTCTCGCTCCCCTGTATCATCACGGGCACGTGACCTGCACTGAATTAATTTTATTTTTCCTTGCCCAGTTCGACCGCCGTTCTACCATACAACATTGAGCTGCTATCGAACATGCAGACAGCTTTAAACTATGAAGTCTAGACTTCCCCCTGTGATTCAGGGGAATGTACGTGACCTCCAGTATTTTCTTTAAAACCTACGGCCGTGCCTCATTGTTAGCAAAACAACAGTTCTGGCAGTGTGATGCTTTAGCCCCATGTTCCAGGGAACAACAACAAGCCCTCGGACGGTCAAGAGGACATGTTTTTCGTTAAGGCTCGTAAAATATGAGGCGCTAGAGAAAATCAGTCATATCCGTTTAGTCCTTATCTGGAACTGTTTTTGTTCACATTCCACCAATTAAGAAAAAAGGGGGAGAAAATTTAATTACGCGCCCTAATCTCGTTTCACCGCCCTCTTCTTTAGAAACAATAAAGTCCGTCTGCTTTGGTGACCGAATATCAATAGACGCGCACATGAACGTAGCGTCTGAAGCTTGCTACAGTCGCACCATCTTCCTAACGCCGCCTGCTACCAACGCGGCAGAACGTCTGAGTTTTGGCAGCCACGGCTGAGGCTGCCTGAACGCGACTCGCGCTACGCGCGGACTAACAGTGCTACTAAGAGGTCCTGTGGAAGAGTAGCGCCATTGCCTTCCCTACCTGCTAGCCGGACACAAACATACACTAACATACAGATAACCGAAACCTCGCAAGGCGACTGGCTAATCTGTCTACGTTGCCATGGAAATCGCCGTCTCGGTCCATTCAAATTTTCAAAGCTTCCAGAGAGTCGTTTTAAATCAGTCGCGCCAAGTTCATCATGGAGCATCATCGTTCCTCGCCAATATAAGCGTCTGCGGCACTGTGTATGCAATCAACTTATCAATCATGCTCATCTCTCACGAATCTCTTATAATTATATTGTTCTTCTTTCGTATTTTAAAACAGTAACTTTATTTTTCAGTGCTTCCAAGCACCGACATAGCATGTGGTGGTAGTACGAAGATGTACGCTTGTTTCGCCGGTGTGTGGATAGCAAAATCTCGGTATACAAGAAACGTCTTCATAAAGCTATCCGTCACCAGCGAATTCAGATCGGCTCACCAAGAACGGAGTGGTCAAGGAGAAATCGCTTATTTCACGGACCAAAATGGTGACCATACGGGAAGCTTGGCGCTACTTTCCCAGGATCCAGTGACTTTACGCGCGGCCACCGCTCGTTTCGATTGGGGAAGCTTTAATGTAATCTCAGGGCCAAGCGTGCACAAAGCCTCGTGGGAACCGCCAAGGGTTCGACAGACGACCGCTTTCCGCTCCCAGCATTGACCTCCACCACGGCGCCTCCGGCTTAGGCTAGCGTTGCGGTGTTCATGTTAGCAGACGATCTTCGAAGGATGGCGCCTCCCGTGCTGACCTTGGACGCTGCGTTCGCGTGTTCCTCTATATTGAAGAAGCTTCGTTGCTATGGTGATGTTGACCATAGCCAATGACCGTAGCAGGCGGATCTTATTTTGCGGAAGGAGACGGCGGGGTCGCGAGATCAGGTGTGTACTCGGGCTATTTCGCCGAGCTTGGGCGGAACGTGAAATAAAAAGTTCGAAGTAAGGACTGAACTCAGATGGCTGATGCTTTCCAGCGCCTAATATTTTGACGAGCCTTTTATGAAAAATGTGTTTTTACCTTGCAATTCACACAAAGCTTGTCGTACGGCAACATGGTGCTAAAATACCAACATGCCACAGTTCTGGCTCTACAAAAGCCAGGCATTCGTCTTGAAGGCTGGCGACTTACACCTATTATTTGAACCCCTCAAAAAACAAGACTATTTTACTCAGAGGCGGTTCCAAACTACCAAATAGATCCAGTTACTCCGGGGCGTGTCTGACAACTAATTAGGCTGGCGTTTTGGGACCAACGCAAAACCTTACCCGGAGTACGATCGAGTAAATTTTGAACACGCCGAGGTTTGCGTGGTACTATAGCGTCAACGCAAGAGAATATAGTTCCATGGTGCAGCAAGCAGGCGTAAAAGTTCTCACATAATTTGTTCCATAAATATATCAGAACTGATACAAATGGTCCAAGTTGGACATAAGGTATTATAACTTCTCAAATAACCTTATATCTTATTGGACTCATTCATATGCTTCTTCTCATTGGGGTAATGTAAAGTCTATTACTATGAATATACGTTTGGAAGCACGTCCCCCGAAAGCCGCCATGTGCGGGCAAGCATGTGTCACTGCAATCCTGCCAAGGGTACATCCATGAATATACTGCATGTGCTTGCACGCATGGAAACATGCTCTGCTGCAAGTATCGTGGCCCGGCTAATGTCCATGCGTTCAAGTACGTACAACATGCGCGTTACGGTGGCTTTGACAGGCTTGCAACTTCACGTGCTTCCTCAGACGAGCAGGAACATGGCGGCGGCCAGATGCCCTGTTTGCAACCGTCTATAGACGCTTTGCAGCAGTTGTGCATGGAGCCTCCATAACCGATCTTCAGTTTTATTTTTCTCTTATTCTGTTTACTTCACTTCATCATTACCATAGCAGGCCAGAATATTGTGATTTGAGGTTCTATTGTGTTCTTCCCAGCATTGACCTTTGTGGAGGCTTGTCAACGCCCGTTTCAGTGGCTCGGTATCTCGGTAAAACAAGAGAATATCAGCAATGGCAACTGTAATCTGGCGCGTGTGTACAGCGTCTACACGATCGAGCCTGATTGCCTACCTTAGTTCAGCCAGTTTCCAACACGCGCTTTATGGATGCTGGTATTCTTCAGGAGAGGCAGCCTTTTCCCGTTCTGAGTAAAGAGCATAATTAGGTAGATAACGTCCGAAATTGCCCTCCAGAAAATTTCCCCAGAATGCAAACTACCACTAGCGGTTATTATCAATAGCGTTAGGCTTCGCGTAATGCTCTGGAGTCTGGAGAGTTTAACAAGGCCGCAGTGGAAATGTAGCACGCAGCCATTAAAGTGAGAGCACTTGCGGCGAGGAGTGTTCTTACTCACATCTCGCTAATAAAATGCGTTCTTTCTTTGCAAATTTTTTTTAGTCTGAGGGTTGGCGTTTAGCGATATGCTCCTCATTTCCGCTCTCGAATGTGGTACATTTGTTTCTGTTCTTTTGGTAGTGTAAGCGCCGATATGACTAGCTGAGGGAACAGCCAAATTTGCACTTATTACGAAACACCGGGAGGCATTTGCTCGTGACCTCGACGATAAAACTCAATGCCACAACGCAAAAACAAGAACAGGGACGACTTTAATTGAACGTTTAACGTTCGGTGCTCTAAACTTCTGTCATACTTTGTAGCAATCAACACACTCAATGGTATTTATGGCCATGAGCCTGTAATCAAATAAATGCCGAGATATTCAGGCACCTTCATTTTAGAAAGCGACCACTTTCTTCTTCACCTTTTACCGTCAATGAGAGCACGAATTGTTTTGAAAGGCGGGCACAGTTTATTATTTATTTATTTATTTATTCATACTGTTAGCCCTTTTGGGGCACCCGCTTTGTGGGTATACGCTCGCTTTCATCAGCTCCGTCTTAAAGAAAATTAACAGTAAAACCTTCATATTCTCCACGTTAGACGTTGTTTATGATGCAATGTTATATTAAAGGGCAATTCCGGAACTTTTTTTTCGATTTTAAGTTTATGACTGTTTTAGTGCAGGAGGTGTCCCTGAATTACGAGGTGTAATTTCTTTTTCTGTGCCTACGCCGATTATTTCAGAAGCCCACGCGTGTACATAAGGGGCTTCGCGTGGCGGGCCAAAGTCAGTCTCGCCCCAGCGTTCGACTCTGCTCTTACGCCGACTTCGACTTAGGGCACAAGTTCGCCCCATTAAACGTTCAGTTTACTCAGTTATTCGCCGCCTCATCACTTGTCATTCGTGACAATATTTTACATCGAAGTTCTTTTTCGAGGGTCTTTGATTTACGAACCGTAATTTATTTTTGATGCCTCGTGTAGTTTTGTAAATACTTTGTATCGAAGTTTTTTTACGGGGGTCAACGGCGAAAACGAAACTACCGGCTCGAGAGGATGACAACCCTAATGATCACCTGCATGGTCATCGCGTGACGCAAAGTTTGTACCGCGGTACTGAAAAACGCACGACTGGCCAAGAGACTAGTCGCAAGAGCAATTCCGATCATTCAGGCAAGATTCCAAAGGCTTAACTCTATGGAGCGAATGAGGCGACGAATAACTGACGAACGTCGCCCAACGGCACGCACGCTTTGCGCGCGACGTAGCAGCCACTGTGCTCATGTCAAGCGCAGAGCAAATGGCGGCGTGAAAAATTCGTCGGTTTTTCTCAGCATATTCGTTCCATGGAGTCCAGCCTTAAGGCGGTTTTACTGTTTTGCTTCCTAGATATCAAACATCTGTAGCGAGTATTAATAAACACTAACCGGCAAAAAAGCGAGGTCGCCGCGATAAATAGGTGATATTCACTGGGCGCCATAACTGACCGCGGTATTTGCAGCGCAGACCGAAAACAAGCTCCCACTTATCTTATGAGAAGAACGACAATCTTGGTGCTAAGCAAGACGTAGAAGAGTTATGGAAGCTCATCGTTAGTTTGCACTGAGTAGCAACGAACTGAACTGGTGGAAGTTGCGGAATCCACGGCCTTCCAGAATCTCTTTGACGAACGGCGCATTTTCGAGTAACTTGTAAAAACGAACGTCCGGGGTGTGCAGCAAGTTGTTTGCGCAACCCGCAGCACAGCAAGGCGCGTGCTCGGGATTGCACAGCAATGCCAGTACCTTGGGCTCCTTGCACTTGGGCATCACGACACCCTTGAGCGAGCAGGGAGTCAATAATCGTCGTGCGCGATTGCCGCGGGGCACTTACAGAGGACGGCCGCTAAAACATAATATACCAAGCAAAAATATTCCGCTGAACGGCTGAAAATCAACTAAAAAACCACGGCCAAAAAGGAGACAGTACGAACAAGTAACTTCCTTGGGTATGAACACGACATTGAGGGACAAGGTTGCTTCACAGACAGCCAATCCGCTGAATGTCCCCTGAGAAGCTGGTGGTAGCATTTTTAATATCGGTTTAAGAGTAGATCGCAGTTTCCCATTACTGTAATATTTTGGTGGTGCTCGCATTTAGTCTCCGTGAATCAATATCAGTCATCTACTCTGGTTCGACTTTGGACCGGAGTGCCCCTTTAACAATTAAATCGGCCATTTTTTTAATGCCTGCCACAACAAACGGTGAAACAACAGGGCTGTAAGTCCGGTACGCCGATATAAGACACGAAACGTTCACTCACAAGATCCGAAACAAACATCTTTGGAATTACCCTTGTAAAACACGTTATTTGCACTTTGAAGATGTCCTTTGAGGTGAACGCACCGGGCGGAAGACCAACATAAACAAAAGCTAAATATAGCTTAAGCTACGAGTACAAGATGGCTGCATTGGATTAGTTATGGTTACTCTAGAGCTGGGGTCCAAACTGCTCATTCATTATACAAAAGACAGTCTGCAAACACGAGTCACCGCAATATCCCTGGTTTGAATGCCGTGTGCCAAGTTTTGTCCTCGAACTCGTTGCCAAGGATATCGCGGACACTCGCGTTCGAATCTGTACGCAAGCTGTCTTTTCTATGATGTATAAGCAGTGTGACCCCGGCTTAAACCATGACATATTTCTATCGTTGGTCTACGTCGAGCATCAGCGCGTGGCATATGAACATTTGACAGACACCGAGGAGATTCAAAAGGAAAATAACTGAATAAATATGTAGCCACATACGACAAGAAAACACAAGTGAAAGAATGCATTGTATTCAAGCAAAATACGCGCGAGAATGCGTTGTCAATTTAATCTGACACTGCATCTTTGAAATCCGTATAAGTATAAAATAGAAATAGAGTTGTAAAGTAATTTATTGCGATAAACACTTTTGAAAGTGTATTTTGTTTTCTTTAATCTAGCTTACACCGGATTGAGTTGAAGACAGTTATTTATTGAAAGAAATCAAGAAGCGTGTTAATAAGTTCTCTTATGAAACACGTTTTTTTTTTCCGATTTATATACAGCGACGGACAAAACTCATTTAGATATGCTAGAGTCACAGTCCCTCTTGTTTATAAGCGAGCGCAAGCATAGACAAAATAGATCTTTACCAACGACATCAAGAAAGCGTGTTAATAGAAACCATTTAAGTTCGATTATGATGAAAAAATGATTAGATGGTGAAGTGGACATCACTCTTCAAAACCGTATGTGTACATCCCATATATTCTACTTTGCCAATTTCCATCCGCCATCATTAGCGCGCAATAGACGATATGTAAAAATTAGATCTCGAAATATAGTGAAACGACCGTAATCAATTCATCCAAATTGCATTCTATGAAATACCGCTCAAAACAGAAGACGTTTATGAGGCATGCAGAGACCGTGTGCGAGTGCCACTTCCCGCGGCAAAGGTTTCCCAACTGCGTGTTCGAAAAGGCGGACAAGGGTTTAATAGCCTCGTAACTGACCATCAGAATAAAACCACGACAAAAGCTTCTTATCTCAAAGACTGGGTCATTGGAGTACGTGTAGTATCGAGGCTTGCAGAGATATAGGACTCTATACAATATTATCAGGATCGACCTCAAAAACGCTTTCTCTCGTCAATTGTATTTGTGATGGGCACTTGTGTAGTGCAAATGTCCCTTAAAGTAATTAGCTGCTATGGTCCCTGAAATAGTCTATGTACTAACTACTGACGGATACACAGCCCCGGTGCGAAACCCATTTATGTGTAAAAGTCACCTTTGCCTCCGCGACGAGATGGTGACGTTTCGCAATTTCCCAGGTGACGCGGCAGATAAAGACCCATCATTGCACAACTTCCGCAATCCCAGGGGCTTTACTTGGGCCTAATACGGTTTTACGCTAAAGAGCTCGTTAGTACCAAACTACTTTTCTTTGGCATTTCTCTGTATTTTCTCTGGCTCGCCACATAAATTTCGAACGGCATTTTTTAGTCAAAAGTTGTTACGTATGAACCGAAAAACCAGCTCTGAAAACTAAAAGCTGACACTTGTTTCACAATTTAGTCATAAGGTCATGTCAACATTTTTTTCTCGTGACGTGAACCGAAAAACGTCATTTGACGTAGTGCACCACTATAAAGGCTTATAGCTGTTTGCGTGGCACTGAAAATAAAGCATTTGAATGAATAAATAAAAGTTGCCACATGAAAATCGAACACCAATAAGTGAAGTTTAACTCTGGCACTTGATTAAAGATTTAGGGGCCCGAAGGTACCAGCTGAACGCCAAATGTTCAGCAGTGAAGACTAACTTGCGCACTTGTTTGGCGCAGTAGGGCCAAGGTGTCCAGACTCTGGAAAAAGGTCGAGTTTGATTCTAGCTCGGCTGATTCGGGCTTGGCCCTCAATTACCAAACAAAAGCCAAATTTTTGCTCAAAGAACTATGCTACCCGAGTTGTTTTCTAGTGACCCCTAGATTTCACTCCTTATCAGCGTGAGCCGTAGGCGTCTATGGAGAAAATTGGGTTAGTAGAGCAGCAAGGAGATTGCCATAGCAGCGGACGTACCGCAGCCGTAGCCACATTTTCCGGCGCGGTTGTAGGACGAACTACACGTAACAGACACATTCAATTACTCGTGTAGGTGGCATCAAAAGACTCAAAACTGCAAAATGAAGTTTTAGTCAGGCTCGGAGAACAAGCTGGCAGGTTCACCTGCACTGAATAATTTCACATAAACTCCGCCAAAGTTACAACGCAGAGACTGACTGGGGATTAGGGCTTTTGCTCGCCAACGCCACAATGGGATTGCTCGCGGTTGTTGTTTACCAGGATATATATGCGCGAACAAGACGAACTCTCACTCAGCCAATGGTATTCTCGTCTTTTTGTCCGGGCCATCTCAGTAATGGTCGAAAACTTTTAACACGCGGCTATCGTTGGCTGGACCCATTAATCTTTAGGCGTCCGATTTTCGGCTAAAGTGAGAGCGGGAGCGTTATTGTATGCTGATCGAATATTTTGCCTCAAATCGCGCGTGATCAACAAATGAGACATTTTGGACCCGTTCGCGAGTTGCAAATCAGGCAGGAGTTTGGTGAGAACGTCTCACCAAAATCCCAAATAGCGAGAAAGGTCTCACGGCCTTTGATGTATTTGTTCTTAGTACGCCATAATCTACTGGTAGATCTCAGCTTGTGTACGGCAGCAAAACAACTTGAAATTTGCAAATTAATCGCGGGTTGTCAATGCGTCCAATATGAAAAAAAAAAAACGAGACGATCACAATTTTGGCACGTGTACGGCCTCACACCGCTGTGGTGCTGGGTTCGTAGCAGACGATCAAATTTTTTTCTGGCATGGAGGTAGGAAGTAGGACCCGGCATGACGTCATGTTCAGCGATGCCGGAAAAAGAACTCAATCCCAGACTCCCTTGTGCACCGACGCTGCTTTCACCGTCTGCTCACCACTCGCTCGGCTCGGGCCAACGTTACTAGATTATCTCAGTTGTGGAACTCCCGCGGAAGGGGGTACCCCCTCACTCATTTCCGTTCGCCTCCCGTCGTTCGGAGCGCCACCTATATTTTCGTTTCATAACAGTGCGATTCTTTGAACCAGAGCCGTTTATTGGGAGAGTTTGGCCATACATTGGTTTGAATAGGCGAGCATCTCGGGGCCAACCACAGGCCTCGCAACAGCCCCCAGTGGTGGTCGTGCGCTCTAAATATGTGATACGACTTATTTAAGCCGAGCTAGAGTGAAAAGGTATAGACCTCTTGGTGACTAAAAACTTGGCGCATGTTAGAGTTTCTGTCACGTCCATATTCGACGGTAGAATTCGCAACTTTCACGACCTATAGGGGGCGCACTGGCGCCTATCAAAATGGCTGTCATCTGGATGATCGTCGTAGAACAGCAGTACGAGGCTGGGTCCGCGACGCGTAAGTAATTCTAGTTTTGTTATATACGAGCAGTATTATAGCCTTACCTAATTTTTTCACGTCAGGAAGGTGTAGGCCATCAACTTTATTCTGAAGCCTATCATCCAGGAGCTAGGCAGCGCAACTCTCGCACCGCGGTACCACCATCGCTGAAAGTTGCGAATAAACGAACGTGCGGTCCAAACCAGGGCCGACTTGCTAGAAACAGCATCTCAGCTGAGACTGGGGAAGGAAAGCACTGTCAAAGCCAGCACACGAGCCGTGCGGGACCGTCTCAACCCGAGCTGAGCAAACCGCGTCTCAAGACGCTCACGCGCCCCACCATTTGCACTGTTTTAATAATAATAATAATATATTTATTTGGCTCTGGAGAGCGGCGGCACCGCGGAAAGGCCACAGCCCGTACCATGGAGGCCCGCGGTGCCGCGTCTAAGGAACATGATAATGCGATGAGTATATACATGCAAGATGACGACGAGATGGATTGTTGCTATTGCGGAGGATGTCAGTCCAATTTGAAGATGTCCACATTTCGTTGAGGCGGGTCAGCAGCGGGCCAATGGGATCTGCAGCCTGCCGTTCGATCGGTGCACGGTAGCACAAAGGAGCCCCAGGAGCATGATGGTGCTGTCGCTCACTGGGGTCGAAGCATCAGGCTCCAAGGGGGTAGCCCAGTCAAAGCAGAAAGCTGCCGCCTCCGAGGTACCGAGACCCAGGGCTTAGATTGAGGCACCGCCGACGCCCGGTGTGGCATCCTCTAAACGTCGTCGTCGTCGTCGTCGTCGTGCTGCTGCGAGATTGAACGCTTCTATTTCACGCTTTAAATGTCGTTTCCAATATTGTGACGTCGCGGTTTGCTGATTGGTCGACGCGTTGTCACATATTTAGTTTACGCTCTAACCGCGGAGGAATATTCGGCGCTGGCGGCGGCCTTTGCTCCGCCTATTGGCCAAACTCTCCCAATATACGGCTCCGCATTGAACAGAGCTGAAGCGCCATCTAGACGCTGTGCTTTGAAACGTACATATTCCATGGAATACACTCCAGTTACCATAGCAGCCGTCCGGCACGTCGCACGGCGGGAGGTGAGTCGTGGTGAGCTAAGGGGGTGCTAGTGCTCGTGCACGCAGCGTCTATGAGCAGTTCCGTATCTGAGCTAATCTAATAACGTTGGCTCGGACGGCTACGTTAATCTTATGCTTCGTCTGCTACCTATTCGCAACTTTGAGCGATGGTGGTACCACGGTGTGAAAATCGTGCTCCCTAGCTCCTGGATGATCGGCTTCACCAATAAAGGTGCTTGACTACACCTTCCTGTTGTGAAAAAATAGTGTAATGCTCTAATACTACTCGCATATGGCAACACTGGAATTAATTACGCGTCGCACACCCAGCCTCGTACTGCTGTTCCTCGACGATCATCCAGATGACAGCCATTTCGATGGCACCAGTGCGCCCCTATGCGTCGTGAAAGTTGCGAATACCTGCAATCTGCTTCGCCCGCCCGCTATGACGGCTGGCTTTCAATACGATGGGCGCATCCCAAGAAGTTTACATGTGCGTGCGTACTCCGAGCACGACGGTAGGCGACGAACAGGGGCTGGGAGTGGAGCTTGCGCGGCATTTTCGACCTGGTGCCATTCTCAGTGTTCTTGTTTACGGCGCCTGATTGCTCGCGTTCGAAAAGCCTGCTATGACGATTCGCTCTAGATGACGCTCTCGTCGCGCTATCTAGAGCGTCCGCCACTACGCAAACTTCCTGCTGGCCAGGCAAGCGTCGGGCTCCGAATATCGCCCGATCGACGCAAGTTCAACTGACAATACCATGTAGATATGGGTGAAAAAAACGCGTTGCCACGTCAATACCGTGGCAACGCGTTTTTTCTTTCTCCCATATTGACACGGCAGCGCCCATTAACCGAGATTTTCTATTGGCCGAAAGCAAAAGGAACATTTTTTGGCGACGACTACTTCCGTTACACTTCAAACCAGATATGCCAAAATACGGGCGTCCTACGCATCATAACCTCATTGGAACGAGCACTCACAATGTCATGGTGGCCGCGCCGCTGTATCCACCTTAGGAAGCCGCTCATAGCCGAGAACAGAATGGTCGCCTTCCTCCGTCAAGTCCCGAGGAGAGGTCAATTCAACCCGACCGTCGGACAAGCAGTCGCTTGTCTAATCAGTCGGGGACGCGGCATCAGTTCCCACGGTAAAGTGATAAGAATGTGTTGACGATAATTCATTCGGGGTCAGTCGAATGACTCCCGATTTACTCGGCGATAGCAGAGTCAGTGTCAGTCTTTCAAATATAGTCAATGCGCCTAAATACTAGTTAATTCCATCTGTAAAGGGCCTTCAGCTCTGCCCTTTCAGGGCACGGTTGCGCCACGTGACAGCAATGAATTATTCCGGTAAAGCGCTGGCTATCCTGACTTATCCAAGTTTGATCGTGCCGCGGGCGCTCCCATTGGATGCCGGCGACGCGTCGCCATTTTTGGCTCATGGCGCATCCCACATTCAGACGCGCACGCTCCTATTGGTCTGCTGTGGCCGCCGGTGACGCGCCGCCGTTTGCGAGCGCGCTCCTATTGGTCTATTTGTAGATGCCGGCGCCGCGCCGCCTCGACGAACTACAGATTGGCGGCGACGCTCCGCCATTTTTGGCTCAAGTGCGTCACCAGCATGCACCAGCTTGGCTGTACTTGTTTATAAAATTAAAATTCATCCAGCGCTTTATAATCCGGAGATATGAGGCGCCCCCACTGTGTGCATGACGGATTACATCAATCTGATATGCGAGATAGGAGAGAGCTACCCATAAATAGATATTTATGTAGCGGTATTAAAAAAAAATACCAGATTCTCTTTTATGGGACGTTTTCTATAATAAAATCGTCATGACCGACCGTCAGGAACGAGAGTCATGAAAGAGCATCATGAACGAGCATCATGAGCGAGCGACACCCTGAGAGCTTTACACAATCCAGTTTCCCCGCTAAATTTAGCGGGAAAATTGAAGTTGTGACGACGTCAAGTGACTTCAACGCCAATATAACTTCACCTCGTGACCTGGTATAACGTGACCTTACGCCACGCGAACAAAGATAATCCAGATTTAATCGCTAAATTTAGCGTGGAGATTGACGTCACGTGAACAGTCTCCACGCTATATGTAGCGGGGAAATCGACGTCACGTGACCAATAAAATATGAGGTGTGATAAAAACTTCCCGGGACTGATCTTGTAGCGTAAAAAGAAAGGGCAGCTCAGTGATGCGCGCGTAGCACTTGAAGGAAGGGACCTTCGTGTCTCTTCATTCCAAAGGGCGTCGCCCTGTGAACATTTGGAGCTGCACTATATGAGTTTGTTTGACCACATGCACGAGCATAATGGCGACCTCTTCATAGACTGGAAACCAAAACAAAAGTGAACGTCAATTTTACGTCAGACGCGACAAATCTAAAACATACACCTCTCAAATGGTTTAGATGGCGTATGTTAAAAAGCAGTGAGGTGTGCGAGGTGTTTTCAGTGGCACTCGTGCCTCAAGAATGGCAGAACGTCATTGAAGTCTAGGAAAGGTCGCACAAGGTAGCGCTACCGCTCCTTGTCGTCCAGCGATGTTCTGCCGTTCCTGAAGCGCACGTGCCATTTAAAACACTTCGCGAAATTCAGTGCTTCTCGACACAAACCTTATGAATTATTTCAAAGGTGTTTGTTTTATATTTGCCGAGTTTGACGGAGAATCGATGTTAGCTCTCGTTTGGTCTGCAGTCTATGGTAAAATCGCCATTGTGCCCGTGCACGTGGAAACAAAAACTCGTGTAGCGCAGCTACAAATTAGAGGTCCTGTATAGGCTCCCTACAAAAGCCAGAGTTACGCGTCTGTTTTCCACGCGCCGCTGCGCCGCTATTCGCCGAGATTCGATCACGTGAGGAGCAGACTCAAATGCCGTGGAGGAAAGTAGACGTTGCACGCGCCCCGCCGTACGTACCCCTGCTTTTGAGCGCGCCGCGCGCCTCGAACGCGAGGCGCCGCTATTCGCCGAATTCGGTCACGTGAGCAGCAGGATTAACATGGCGAGCGGGAAAGATGGCGCTCCGGGGATGAACGCGCAACTCTGGCTCCCGTAGGGAGCCGATACAGGAACTCTGGGCCCTGCGCGCGGCAATGTGACGTCAGTGCAACGTGCATCATGATGCAACGTGGCGCACGTCGTCGTGCGAGCGTCCATGTGTGTGGCGTGCCTTCACATCACGATGTCACGCCAAGCTATAACATGGCGGCCGCAGAAGGTTTATGAATGCTATACATTTAGAGCGCCTTTGTCGTTACGTCACCGTGTCACGTTGACAATTCCGTCATTGGAGTCTGCTTGCCACGGACAGAAGCAATCACTCTGGCCTATATGAACGCTAGGCGAGTATTCAAAATGGCCTATGCTAAACATGCGGTGAGTGTATGGAGTGTGTATGGGTGGCTTAGGCGGTTCAAGGAGAAAGTCGAGATAATGTGCACGAAGAGAAAAGAAGTGAGCAGTGCATTCTCGGCTGAAAAAAAAACAGCCACGTCGTTTCGCATGCAGTTCAGGAACTCTGCTTGTGTGTGAAGAGAATTAGTTCATTACAAATGTTTGAACTATGGACTCACCGGCGAGTTAACATGTTTATATAAATTTGCGTAGAATTGCGGACTCGGTTGCGTGAAATTTGATGCAGAGGAGCAGCCCCGACCTATGGTCCAAGGAATAAAAGGAAATCAACATAAAAGACGAAGACAGGACAAAACATCTTTCCATGGGAAGATATTGGTCCTGTCTCCGTTCTTTGTTGCTTGGTATTTGTTATCTGCACCCTAGCAGCGTGCTCCAATTCCTCGAGTCTGGCCTCACAAGTGAATTGACTATTAAGACAATGTCTGCGCGTATCATTGCGTAAAACTTTTGCGAGGCCCTGAATACGAAATTCAATACCAAAAATGAAGATCTGACCCACAACAGAAAATTCCCTTTAACCGGAATTTTATTTCCAGTTAAAAGAGTATTTCCCTTGGATTATGGGACTCTTTTCACTTCCGGTAAAGCCGGAATTTACCGGAAGTCACCGGATTTTTTACCGGAATTTCATTTGCAGTAAAAAATCTATTTTACTGGATTATGGGACTCTTTTCACTTCCGGTAAAGCCGGAACTTACCGGAAGTCACCGGATTTGCCTGGATTCACCAGAAATTACCGGAAGTCACCGGATTTGCCGCAATTCACCGGAACTTACCGTGTTTTTTGTTTCTTTTTCGGACGTCAACGGAAGGCATTTAGGAAGAAGCCTGTGAACCGTGGGTGGTGTATGTTTACCAGATGCTGGACGATTCGGTAACAATTAAAACGGTTAGTCCATATAGACCTGAAAGTTCCATGTCTTTATTTCACAGGGTCGATACCAGTGAAACAATTTGCACAGCTGTAGACAAAAGCAATCAGACCAAATAGGAACAACCGAGTTCTTTGTCGCAAAAAATATATTTCAAGGTACTCACAATGCCGCTGGGTAAATTCCTAGATGTACGGTAGTTCAACTAATAAAACCGAGCAGGTGCACCACACGGACACACACACACACTGTCAGTAGCACGTTTAGCGAAAACCACGAACGCGCCACCAACATCCGCCGCCGTTGAGAAATCATGGGCACAGTCACGGTGTCGTCCCTGATGCCGTCGCCGCGGGTGCACCACGCGGACACATACACACTGTCAGTAGCACGCTTAGCGAAAACCACGAACGCGCGGAACGAACATCCGCCGCCGTTGAGAAATCATGGGCACAGTCACGGTGTCGTCCCTGATGCCGTCACAGAGGCGTCTCCGGCGTCTTTTTCGCTCGCTGGATGCTTCTGAAGCCGGACGGACAAAGAGGCGTAAGAAACAGGTCACTGAAAGATATTTTCTTTTATCCGCACACCCAGCTGCTCTGGAAGATACAGGTCGCACACATGGAACGGGAAGCCGACACTGAGCGTCCGTTCGTGGCCGTTGCTCGTTGACGGACAAAAGAAACCGGTTTTCTTCAAAAGAGACAGCAAAAAGACCTCTCACATTTTCTCCACGAACCCAATGCGAGGAGAGAGGTGCGTGGGGACTTGTCTGGCTTCTCCCTCCCCTCGCGTCGGCTTCCAGTGAAGTTCGGTAAACGGGGAAACGAGTCACTCGTTTCCGGTAAAATTTCCAGCAAAGCCGGGTCGTCTGGTAAACGAAAGTGGCTGCCGGTGAAATTCCAGCGAAATCTGGTAACCGAGAGTAGCTTCCGGCAAATCTTCCAGCAAAGACTGGTAAACTACGCTGGTTTCGGATGAAAACGGGTGAAACTTGACCAGTTTTCACCGGGTGTCACTGGCAGTTTTTGCAGGATTTTTTAATAGGGTGATCATCTATGCTATTTACTTGAAATAGCCCCGTCTAATGTTTCTGTCTTTTCCAAATTAAGAAAAAAAAATTGCGAAAGACCACACAAAGTATGATGCGATTGGCAGCGGTATATAGCTGCTGTGGTGGATAGACACGTTGAAGGATATTTGCCTTCAGCTAGTGTGCTGTACAATGTTTGCAATGTTTTTTTTCTTTCAGTGGAATTAATGTAGGAGATGTCTCTGAGCAGATACGTGCTTTTGTAGAACGGTTGTGCGATGTGTTGCATGTGTTAAAAAAACAAACAGAAAGGCATTATTTGTTTGTCTGAAACGTTTTTGGAACAGGGGCGGCCGTGACCGCTCTCTAGGGTTGAAGAAGAGAAAGTATTTTCGCGAGCTGTTCTGTAGAGGCGCAGAGAGCACGCGAGCTTGGGATCTGGGAGTAAAGCCCCTCCACGTTTCAAAAGTAGTGCAAGGTGCGCCGATGCACGAGGCACGTGCAACGTGCAGCCCTTGGGAAGATCATGGGGGCACAGCGCAGCACTGAGCTAGATTTCAGACGCCATGTTCTTCCCAGAAGTGGCTCGCGGCACCGTGTCTCGAGCATTTCCACAACAATGAATGGCGCCACTTTTCCCAGGATAGAGGGCTTTACCTGGGAGGCGGTAGTGGGGAGGCGGGGGAGCGTGTCCGCAGAGCTCGACCACGTGGCCATGTCGCAAAGGCGGTCACCGAAGGAATGGGACAGAGGTGCTGGTAGGGAAGGAGGGTCGCCGAAGGGGTGGGGGTGGTAGGGAAGGAGAGGTTCTCCCAGCGATCACGTGGGTTTTTCGAAACAGCGGCGGCCTACAACGTTGAGGGCCTTGCCGTGTGTGAGGAACGACGGGGAAAGGTAGAGCAGTACTAATGCTGTAGATTGGGGTTTTCAGTTGGTATATCAGCAGTTTATTGCCGGTGTCAGGGGCATCTACCAACTACCTCTGTCAAAGGAACAACGAACCCGACGGATGATTTTTTTTATCATTTCTGACATTCAAAATAACGCGACGTTCACTTCGAGGCTTTTCCCAAAACGAATTTCAAAAACGTTTCCGATGGCACCCACCTCACGGCGCTTATAGTTTCACAAGGAGAGCGTACTGGAAAGGACAACATCCCTTACTGCTAAGTGAGCAAACTTTATTTTCACGGCGTGCAGTGAATACCCCTATAACAGGGGACAGATTGAACAAAAAAAGTGTAATAAATAACAAATAAATTTCCCGAACCTAAAAACGAAAGCGCACATAAAAATACGACCGCTATGTTGCTACAGTCTTAGAATAATTAAACGTTGCGGTGCTCACCGCTCAAGAAAAAAAAGCCAGAAAACAACACAATTTCTTTAGTAGTTCATTTGCTCCACCAAACAAAAATCTTCCGCTCAGGTTCTTCGACTCGCCGTCTTAACTGTTTTCGCCCCGGAAAGCTTTATACAGCAACGCGTTGACCGTTCGAAAAAAGTGAATACTAAAAGAAAATCTCCTCCGTTTGACTTTTTATTACGGCAGGCCTTATCTCGTCCCTTCAGGAGCGTCCTGGTTTGTTTCTTTTTGTTGCGCTCCTGCTCTTTTCGGCCGGATATTTTTTTGCTCTATACGGAATACGTGAGGCGAAAGCTTTTTTGTGTCCGCGCGGAGCATGCCGCATCATTCGAATGCTCGGCTCCAGCACTGCGGGCGTCGAATATTTCATCGCCGGGTCCGCAGTCGAATGTGCCGCCGAAACTGAAGCACCGCGCTGGCCCGGGCCGCTTCTGTTGATGAGAGCAGACAGCCGACGACGGGAGAAGGTATACCGCCCGTAG
Source organism: Ixodes ricinus (assembly GCA_037355805.1). NCBI lineage: Eukaryota > Metazoa > Arthropoda > Arachnida > Ixodida > Ixodidae > Ixodes > Ixodes ricinus. The sequence continues at coordinate 22,511 of JAZHYW010001669.1, read as the reverse complement.
ATCAGCTCAGGCATCGGCATTTTATGCGAAATGACTCAAGTCTGGCTGCGATGAGGGAGCCTCCGAAATTCTCGAGGGTTCCTGAGGTTCATTTGAATATTATTCATTTTACAGGCGCAAAACGAATATACAAAACGACGAAGGTGCCGACGGCACCTAAACATGTACAGAAATGGCGTAAACCGCGTTTTCTCGAGTAAGCACTAATATCACCTCATAAATTAAAGAATCACGAGAGAAACGTTCCGAGAGCGCTGTACGTCTATCGTTTAAAAACGAATATTTGTACATGCATTATCAGCTATAATGAAAACCAGATAGTGGACACGGCAAAGACACAAACCCGCGTTTTGAGAGGTGAAGTAATATGGGAAGATTGATATGCTCTCTCCGCATAGACAAACATTTAATTGTCTCCTCGTCCAACCTTTCTTTTTCCGCATCTACAACGGTTTTCTTCGCCGAGAATATTACTTACCATCCTCCGCAATTAACATCCAAAAATGGCAGATGGTTACAGAGTCCCAATCACCACCTCGGGATCTAGCAAGCACGCTTAGCAAGATGTACCCTCGAGCGGGAGCCCGCAAGCGATTGAGCCAATAAGTCAGGCTCAATATTTCCACAGGAGGAAGTCAGATGCCGAAGTCAACATCTACGTGAGATTACTACTAAGGTCCTACTACATCTTGGACCTCAGTGACGAACGACATCTTCAGCGCGTTTTATTAGAGCGTCGTAGTCGGTGAATAGGTCAACTGGAATCCTGGTAGCCTTCAAATCAGGCTCACTAGGAGTTGTCTTTGTAGCATGCAAGCCATTGTTTGATTGCCAATGACATTGACCGGAGCCACTGAGAGAATGACAATACCGTATTTACTCGAGTAATAGACGCACAGGTTATGAAGAAAGCCTGAGGGTTCGCTTTTCCATGAGCACTCGGATTGCCAATCACCGCGATCGACTTCATGATTCCAGCGGTCTACGGGACAGAGATAACGTCTTCCGCGCGAAGATACCATTTGGTGAAGATTGCATTTGCATGGAGACTTGTGTTCTCGATCCAGTTATTTCCTATCGTTATTGTATGCGCAACGCAATGATTGGCGTATATGTGCTTTGCGGGACACTAGACGCAAGGGCCTTGTTCATAAATAGTGCGGCCATTACTCGAATGAATACGGTATCGCTCAAGATAAACAATTACAAACACCTTTCGTGAACGTGACATGCCTTATGTCAGCCAACCAATTGTGGGCGGCACAGTTCTTGAGGTACCTGAACTCTTGGAAAGCGTGCCCCAGACACCTTCAAGTATTGCTTCTGTGGCCAACCCGAACAAATAGGCTAATGCTCGGAACTAAGAAACTGAGCGTCTACACAAGCGTGATAAATTAACTAGCAAAAGTTAAGACTGTTGTAATATTGAAGAAATTTAAGGAAGATTATGCATCTAAGAAAACTCGTAAATTTACTGAGAGATTATTGAGAGTATTTCAACACAACACAGCACAATGACAGTATATAATAACGGCCACTTTAAAGCATTTCTTTCGCATTTCGTGCAGACTGCCCGATGTCCTTGCTCGTCGTCTCTTGCCTTTTACGACTCACCCCGTCGAAAATTATTCTGGAACACCCATTCAGTTTTTTAAATGCAAAAGATGTAAACGTGTTGCCGAATGCTGCTAAAGTTTACGGTGTTCCATAAGACAGCACCACAAAAAAAAAACACTCCAACCTAAACAAGAACAAATTGTGCCCGTTATGGTAGCCAACCCTCCTCATCCTTTTCTGGCTGTCTACGCAAATAGGCAGCGACCGCAGCAACACATACGAGCATCATAAGTAATAGAGGCACTGGACTCTATGCGGCTTTACCTAAGCAGAAGCGGTTCGTCTCTCGGCACCGCTATAAGCTCGACGAAAAACATCAGCCAGACCAAACGCATGTCAGTAAAGTAAAACGTCGTTCAGAAGCACGCGACGCATTTATGGCTGCGGCGAAGCTGAACAACGCTCTCTCACACCAACACCCTCCCGCTGAACACTCTCCCAAAAGGGGGCCTCTATGAAATTGCATCGACATTTAACTATGTTGATTTTTGTTGCATCTTGACGGGCAACAAAACGTTGCGGTCCTCGACTACACCTTCGATCGCTTAAGAGCACGTACATACTCCAACGTAACGTCGACGGGCGCGGCGTAGCGTAGCGCGCGCAGATATTGATTGGCCACAGCTCTCGAGTTCCTGGTTGCCGGCCAATGAAAGGCGCGCGTTCTGCGCTACGCCGCGTTCACTGCGCTCAACGTCGGAGTATATACAGCCCTTTACTTTCAGGGTCGGTTCTCACATGCAGCGAAGCGCTAATGCAGCGCTCCTCACGTGCCGTCAGCTACTTATCGTCTGCCATGAGCAACAGTTTTGACGGTGAGATACAAAGCTGGTGAACGCTCCCGTCAGCACGCGCTTAGCGCGAGGTAAGCGCTACGCTTGTAGCGCTCCGCTTCATGTGTGAACAGGCCTTTAGGAATACGGGCATGTGCCAGAATCCACGCCTCTCACGCAAGCGTTACCAATCAGGCGCAAGCTGCGAGTGTTCGTCGTAGCCACAAGAACTATTCCAGAAGCACCAACACGTGGGGCTAACAACTTGCCGGAGAATAAAGGGCACTTCTCGCCCTCGAGCACATGCTGTTCCCTTCCACTGATTCTGGAAAAACAGATCATTTCGTATAACCCCAAGGAGGCTTCAGGACCGATCTCACCAAGCGTTCCACGCATGCGTGGCGCCGCCATAATCCGTAGTTCATAGAACTGTAGTTCACAGAAGTTCGCTAGACAGCTCATGTTGCCTCGTGCTTCGCCTGCGCAGAGCGGGGTAGTCGCGCGTGCAGAAAGACCACAGCTCCCACGATGCATGGCGGCAGCGGTGGCGTTCTCAAACTAGCTGGTGAGATAGGTCTATTGTAGAGCTGTTCCGATGCATGTTCTTTAATCCTCGTGCATGCTCCCTGCGTTCTGACATCGCGAAGAGGTTAAAACCAACCTCACCTTCTTCTAGACTTGGGTACTTTTTCAGATGCTGTACATCGCATTGCCTTAATGCGCCAAACAGGCGGTTGAGGCGCGACATATTTCCGCAGTGGTTTAATAGAACAAATGTATTTCGTGGGATGTGCGAATATAACGAATAAGGGCAACTTGATATTTTTAAAATAATGCAGTACACAGTATGTTAAGTTTACCGTTTGCCCATTTTTAGAAGGCTTCAGCTACCAAGTATAGTAATTAATGTTATATTGTCGGAGCTGAAAACATTTTATAAAGGATTGTAAAACCGAATTTAGACGTATATGGAGGCAGAACCTAGTGCCAACAAGATGACGAGAAGTATACCAAGCATTTTGCACCGGCAACGGAGGGGTGACTGTCTTGAAGCTGCGCTGTTACTTGTTGCCTTTGTACATCATCGGTACGTTCAGGAATGTTCTGAACCAGAACATTCGATTGAGAGCCAAGAAGAAGCTGGAACTTTCCCGATGAGTACAAAGCGTTAAGTGAAATATCCGGGCTGAGTGGGTTCGAACCCCTTTTCTCCGCGTGGCAGCCGCGTACTTTGCCAACATTGACGCGCATGTGGCAATGTGCGAGCCCATGCTACCTGGCAGAATGCATCATCATGGTAAGAAAAATTCGATGTTTTCTCGTACTCATGGGAGAGTCGCATTACACTGTCTATTCATGAAGGCCTCAGGTACCTCCCACATAGTATTAGGGCTGGGGGTCGATTAAAAATTTTAAGCGAATTAATCGCCCCCTTTAATTCATAATTTAATGGATTAGTCTGTCTCCTTAATTTCCATACCCAATATTAAAAATCAACTAATTTTTTGTTGTTGCTGTAGACGTGATAAAGTGGCGCAATATTTAATTTCGAGTTATGAATCAACCTCCATGCGTGGTTGAGAACAGTTCAAAGAAACTCACACTCACAGATTATTACTTTAGCTCTATAGTGCAAAAAGTTTGTTGATATTCTTCGGCAAGTGACTTCTTTTGATTGTTCACAATAGTCGCTCCCGAACTAAATGACACCCGCACGCCACTGAAGTGTTCGGGACACGTGTAACATTCTGCACCCACGTCTGGAGTTACAAATACCGTCCTTACAGTTTACTTCAGGTTAAAATTTCACCTAAAGTTCGCCCTTTACAAGGTGTGCTCCTCCACGTCTGCCTGATGAAAGTGTTTAATTTTTACTGTCTCATTATTCGTCAACGTTTACCGACTAACGGGTTGAAATATTTAAACGCGAATGAAGCATTATGTAGCATTATAAATAAATAAATGAATACATCGATGAATCGGTTGGTTAATAAATCAATCGCTCAGTCATATATATTATCGGTGCAGTCCAATCTAAACATTAAGCGTGCTTATAATGCAATTTTGAATTCCAAAATTCTTATTCATAATTTTATTGTGCAGAATACCACCAAGGTCAAAATTGTAGGAGTGAGAGAATAATGATATTTCAGCTCGATTCGAACTCGAATTGAATAGTGCCGACTAGTTTCCGGGAGGTAAAATGGCAAATACAATGCCGAAGTGCGTTTTTTTTTTCTAAGTTTGTGATATACAGATTTTCAACAAAAACAGATTAGACAAAAACTCCTATCTGCTTATTCTACCACAAACACGTTAAACAGCATTCAATGTGTCGAGATATTCGTAAAATCGAATATTGGGAACCCGGAAATCATATCGAGTTATTTGGGCAATCGCTATTTGATTAGAATTCAAAACTCGTGGTATTCTCACACCGCTACAATATTTGAGAGGACACCCGTAGAACACTTGGAACACAGTACCATCGCCAAACATAATTACCGGCGATTTCAACTCACACCAATATACAGGGTGTTGTTTTAGGCTCTACAAATTTGTTTTAAAAAGTAGTGAAAGCTACACTAATGCCGTCTTTGTAGGTGAGTTATACGGCCAGGGGGACATATTATAGAGGAAAAATCTGTCACGATAAGTAGGCTAATTAACTAAGATATTTTGATCATTTTAATAGAGAAAATAAACACATGATTTCAATTAGAAACTTACTGAGCGTCGGTGAAAACCACTAATTCAGCCAATTAAAAAAAAAAAACTTGGACAACGTGAGAAGTACGGCGGACCGCTAAAGTTACTAACTCCTGCAGCAGGCACAAGGATACGTGTGCCACAACGCACCCGCGCAGTGTTTCCCGTTCCTTATTACCCTTATTTCCTCGTCACTCGCGAGCCCCTCCACTCGGATCGACTACCTTGTCTCGTGGACTTGGCGCTCCTCGCGGCCGCTCCGCCCAACCGGAAGGATGCTTGACATCCTCCGAGCCGTGAATTGGCTCCGGTGGCTCGCAGCGCCCTTTGCAGTTCATCGTAAGGAGAACGCAGTGGACCGGTGCTCACTGACGCGCTCGCACGCGCTGGCCTCGACAGCCGCCAAAACTGTCTAAGCAAAATACCTAGGACGGCAGGCGCCAGTGCACGCGACAGCTCGTGCAACGCCTCGTTTTGGCTACTCACTTCAAATCTTTTATGCGGGGAAGGCGTGCGCGCGCGGCGCGTGAAACGCCACTCCAGCATCCTCTTTGACGCTTGGGCCATGACAGCAGATGGTCTGTTAACTCCGGTGGCTCGCAGCGCTGTTTGCAGTTCATCGTAAGGTGACACAATTGGTATACATCATTCCAATATTTACGAGTCCTCAGCCCAGCGTGCGATCTTCTCAGCCCAGCACATGCATGTTCGTCGCTTCTGAAAGCGAGCAAATCGCGCGCCGTACGCACGAACACTGGAAATGGAACTGGCCAGGAGCTTTTTCTTGGAAAGGCCTATACACGGGAATTTTGGCGCCCTACTGCGGCTTCCCAATCGCTCAGTTTTCTCAAAAATACTGATTTAGGGATTTTCGATGACGCTCAGAAAGCTTCTAATTGGAACAATATGCTTATTTTACAAATTTCAAGTTAATTAACACATTTTAGTTATTTGACCAGACTTAATGCGATGATCCGCCCCCTATACTATGTCCCCCTGGCCGTTTTACTCACCTGCAGAAGCCACATTAGTATAGATTTTACGGCGTTTATAAAACAAATCTGTAAAGCCAAAAACAACAAAAACATTATATATGGACTTGGTTTCTTGCTGACACCACCCATACCCATACACTATCCACACTAAATAAAATGTGATGTACCTCCGGGAAAAACAATAACGATTAAACGTGCACCTGCACGGATTTGACATTCGTCTCGTCGTTTCATGCATCTCAGGCAATTTAGCTCAGGCAGTGTCCACATTTCAACCTATAGACGCTTTCAGGCAGTTGTGCATGGGCGCTGCCATAACCGACCTTCAGTTTTTGTTCCCTCTTATTCCGTTCGCTTTACTTCATCATTGCCACAGCAGGACAGGTTATTGCCACCTGAGGTGCCACCGTGTCCTTCTCTTTAGCATAGGTCTTTGTGGAGGCTCGTCAACGCCAGCTTCCACTGGCTACGCATCTCGGTAAGACATGCGAAGGTCGGCAATGGCGGCTCAATCTGGCGCGTGTTTAAAGCGTCTATAGACCAGTGTCCGAAATACTAGCCCCCAGCGATAAAAATGTGAAGTAATAACCCCAAACACCAACTCTTGTGAAGAGAGGGGCTGCACATAAAACAAGAGTTCTGCTTTTTACATGATTCTTGACAACGGTGTTGTTCTTGGAGCTTCGTGACTACGCACTTCTGACATTCCGGCACTACGATATGTGCGAGGTGCCCATGGAATAGAGCGACACGGGTCTATACAATCCTTAAACGTAGGAAATATGAATTGGCGTAAGTTTATAAGGTTAATTAAAAACACGTTTAGCCTTTCTACTCTGGTGAAGAAGGAAGAGCAGCGGAGCTGTAGTTTCTGTCCTCGGCGGTGGCTTTCCAGGTGAGCGGTCTGCTCTTCTTTCGCAAGGGAATCTGAAGCGCTCGACGCAGTGGAACTTTAGGCGATAGCGGCCTCGCGGCGGTTGCGGAACCATTCGCGCTGCTGCGCACATCGCCGCTCATTCCGTTCCCGCTTTTCTTTCTTCGAAGAAATGTTGCCGCCATCTATGAGCGACGGCAGCAACCAGTTGTCTGGTTGCCGAGGCTGGAAAGGTTGCCGCCATCTATGAGTGACGGCGGCAAGCAGACAGCCGGAAAACACAACACTGGACGACTACCGCCATCTATGAGCGATGGCGGCAACCAGAGTGTTGTGTCGACTACGGGTGTCGACATTTGTTTGGCACCGGATACGATCCTGGGAAACTAACCCTTAACAGCTCCGCTGTAAAAAATCTAACCCGATCTTCATGAATTTTAAAGGGTTGTTATCTGCTACACAAACTCACCTCCCCATATTCACAGCTGTTAACTAAAACGAGAGCACATTCACGAGGAAAATTAACGCTTTCGCGCATTACGTCCGCATGTGCAAGGCCGCGCCAGAAGAACGAAGCCCAAAGTATGGATTTGTGTGGAAAACAACTCTATGAAACAAAATAAGCCTACATTTTGTAATACTGGCTTAGTGTCGATATAGAGGCTGTCGTTAAAACGAAAATCAACGAAGTCCCATTTGCACAATTGAAGAAAAAGTTTATAGAGGTCCTAATATTTTTCTGTCAACAATGTAATTTATTCAGAGCACTTGAATTCACCACCAAATGCTACAAAAAAGGTCCCACATGTCGGCTCTTTACATCTCCCATCAAGCGCGTAGTCACGCCTAAAGGTCGTCCCTAACGTATCTTTGCTGTAGCGCCAGCTGATTGAAGCATGCATGGAGAAAGTTTCATTTCAGGAGAACTGAATGCTGCTCTCGCATATGCAGAACCTAACTCTTGCCCAGTTCCCAATTGAAAAAATAGGCACTGTCAATCCGCACTGGACCCGACGCTTCCAACTTGTTTTCTTATTAACTGACTGAAACATTCTTACACGTACGGGTAGTTTTCAGTTTTTTTATCCACAGTTTTTCCTTTTGATATACGTTTTCAAGTGCGCAGCAAATCGTTTCAAGAGATTCTATCCCAGCAGGGAGTAAGACATGTTCTAAGAAATATGAATTATGCTTTTTTTTAATACTTCAGTATATAACTCTAAACAATAGAGCTTGAAGACAAATCTCCCCTCCCTCGCTTGATTGGGACAAGGGCGGGTGTAGTACAAAATGTATTGTGCATTGCTTGATGGTGCATTACACATATAAACATGTTGCGCATGTTGTGCCCAGACAGTGCGGACATTGTCGCGCGTAGCGTCTCTGGAGGAAAATTCTGCCAAAGGCTAGTTCTACGGCGGGAGAGGAACGCGAAGTTCGCGTCTCTCGGGGTCTCACCCCCTGTTTAGATTCTGATGTTTCGTGTCTGTTTCCTCCGAAGCACTTGCTTAATCTCACCCTCCACGTGTCTCGCACACTCTTCCACCACAGGTGCGCTCTCTCGACACCTCTTATTTTAAGGAGGGCAGTAGTGCCGTAGGTCACCTTCCAGAGGTTCGGCTGGGACTCGCATTCGATCAGAAGTTGCACGAGTTCCATTCGAACGCTGACCCAATAAATATACGTGGAGCACTCTTCTGTCACAGAAAATGCAATAGAGAAAACTAATAAGCAAGCCATATAAAACCTTCGGTGTTGAAATAATATCTCCCCTTTTAAACCAGCATTGTGACCGCTATAGTGAAATATCAGTTTCCATGTAAATTATCAATGGTAAAAGGGAATAAATTGGATATCTTCTCCCAATTCTTAGGCATATTAGATTGTTAACACGGTGAATGTTTCGATAAAAATCGGTCATTTTCAAATCGATCGCCTCTTCCTCCTCCTCCCCCTCTCCCCCGGAAGAAAAACCGCTCACCGTCTTTTGGAGCACCTTCGCTTAAACGTACACTACGAGATACTCTCAAGGCGGGATTTGTGGCGTACTTATTTCCTTCTGTCGGTCGGTGATGGAGACTCTCTAGCCCGAAGAGGAGCACTCACATTACCCGTGGAAGAAAAGATCCGGCTCTTCTTCGCGTAATCGCCGGCCTCAGATTGCCAGAGGAAGATGGAGATGTACTGGCTGCTGGACGCTTTTGCTTGTGGCCATAATCCCCGTTAGCGAGAATGAAACCCTCTTCTCCGTGCTAAAGCTCGGGTGGTAGTCGCAAGTGATGCGACAGTAAAACATAGCTATCCGTGCTTTGTCTAACGAGCCAGGGTCCTCAAAAATCAAGAAGCAAAAGACCGTAAGACTTTGGAGAAAAATAAATTGTTAAAAAACGCCGGCAAGAAATACAAAAATAAAAAAATAGCATGCATGGCCAGAACAATGAAGAAATACTAGAGCTATATTCTGCGTAAGTGTAGTTGGAACAGACATTATTTTTCTTTGATTGGAAGGGGGAGCTGAATGATCATTATTATTTTCACGCGGCTTTAAATGCAAATTAATCTGCTCAATTGTTGACGTCATAGTGCAAGACGTCATACAAACTCGTGTTATCGTGGAGCATTTCGGGATTATAGCTGATTCTGCCATTTGTGCGCTTCCATATTTACAGGCATTAGAACGCCAAAAAGCTTTTTCTTCACTTTTTCTAAAACTTGGTCACACAAGCAAATAAAAAAGTTAAGGTGTGATGAAGTGACAGCGAAGCACCGGTCAAAGTTCACGTGGTAGCTACCACCCGAATTCTGACCGATCTCCAAACCGGTGGTCTGGAGAACGCGAAAGCGTCTGCTTTGACATTACGTCTGATACCTTCCCAGTGAAGGGTCACTTTGGGCAGTCAAGTATGCCTGCTACCCTGAGGTCTTCAACATGTATCACGCAGTAGTACCCTTAGCGAAAACTAAGACGTTTGAAATATACCACATTCTAATTTGAGTGTATTTGAAGTACAGCTCATAATTGTAAGTACACAAAAAATAGACCGAAAATACACACTTCTTTTTTTACTTAGTTCTAAAATATATTTCTGAAAATAGTTTTAAAATGCCTTTATTTAAACTACATTTGAAGTTCTCTTCATGCGTTCTGAAATATGTAAATACTAAATTAGTAGGCACAAAATACCTTTCAATTAGATTTCTTAAAATATTAGTTTATTTCATGCAAAATATACTCCAACCCTAAAAAAAAGGCAGCGATCAAAAATATGTGCAGAATGCTCTTAAAATACCTGGAAATCGTAAATACTGTTGTGTTATACCCTAAGTACCTTTTGACTGCAATAATTTGGTAGTTTGACTTAAACTACCAAAGTATTGAAAAGCTCGCCTATCAGAAATTCACTTCAAGCAGATGTGGAGTACATTGAACTGCCTAAATACAACATTTGATTAGTTTGTCAATTGAGTTGTGCAGCATCGCACTGATGAATCAGAGAAGTTTATGTTATTGTTTCCTTTTTTCTATCAAGAACACACCTGATGAGTTTCTTGCACACCAATCACAAACGGGGTTCGGGAACTACAACCACAACACTTGCTGATGCTGGAAAGCTTCAGCAAGAGCTGTGAGCAGATATGTTTGGCGTGGAATTGTGTTAGCGCAATGTTAGTTCACTGAATGTGTATACTCGCCATTGTATGTGATGTGAGTAGTGACTTTAATATAGTGACGTTAATGACCATATTAAATAGTCAACTAGTAAAGAAAAGCAAAATTACTATTTTAAAGTAAAGAAACTAGCTTGACTCGCTTCATCCTGAGTGGTGCTATGCAGAGAAGCAATAACATTTCTTCTAGAAGCCGTTTTTGTGGATATTGTTTTAGCGACTGCGCCAAATTATTATTAGTTGTACCAATGCTTTTTAGTAAGAGATATCGTCCACGAACTTCAAAACACTGTTTCCCATTTGACAGACTCCCTAGGAGAAGATAGAATACTTAGAACCTTAATAAGTGCAGAGCTGGTCACCGGCCAAATGATTACCTTGAATATGTAGGCTATATAAGGCTCTAGAGCAGTCAACGGGACTGTGATTCAGGTGTTCAGTGCGTCATGGTGTTTGTGTTTGTGTTCGTTTCTGATGTGTAGTTGTGGGATGTATTTAGTAGAGCCTTCAAATACCACAGAAATACATTTACTAACAAAATAAAAAATAAAAAAATTGCGTAGCCGCTTTTTAGGACACAAATGACATCTTGAGGGGAAGGAATTATATTTTTGGTATATCTAAAATCTTTTCTGATTAATATTTATGATATATTTTGAATACATTACGTGCGTATTTCGAATGCGGCCAAAATAATACAGAATGAATACAAAATATCACTTCTTGCAGACTATCGCCGCTTGCCTACGCCAGTCCGCGTAGGAAGCAGAAGTGGAAAGTGAAAGAAATCGAGCACGCATACATGACAAGGCCGAACCTGAGACAAGCAACGAAAATATGAAGACACGTTTCTCAGGTCCAGTTAATCAAGGAATGGAAACTACTGTTGAGCCTGTTGCGTGCACCTTCAGTCTCCGTGTTTGCGCCCCTCCATAGCAATAAAGTCATCAAAGCTCCCCATTGTTCAAACATTGGCAGTAATGCGTTTCTTTTCAGCCCAAAAAATGTAAAGACGACCTCCATCCCTGGGGCGATGTGTCAGGTTTGGTGAGAGACGCAAAAAATCCCATCAGAGAAACCAATCACGCTCTTCCTCGACTTTTGACGCTCCCTGGTTCCTGCATACGTGGGTCGTCACTGGTCGCAGCGCGCTCAACCTGGGGCAGTCCTTTTTTTCGCGAGAGCGAAATGCGACAAGGTAGCCCCGGGAAGAGCGGTGGCTGAAAAGCGGAGCTGGGGCCTCGACCTGGCCCAGCGGAGCGGGTCGAGGCTTAGCGACCGGTCGATGCTGAGGCGCTGCGGACAGGCGCCCCAGCGACGCGGCCGGGTTAAGCCTGCGTAGTATACGTATACTGTCAAAGTCAAGAGTGATTTTATTTTTACTGTTACAATGGGAACTACGTTCTATTTAACAATTTCGTAAAGTATTTTTTAGGATAAAAAGCTACCTTTCTCTCGAGGTAAATTCATGCTATTAATGGTTTGCGTTAGTTGTTCAAGTTGGGTGAGTTTAATTAACGATGCTGTTGCATTTTGGGAGCTTGGGGCTAGTCAAACCGTGTTAACGGCATTTTCTCACTTCATCGACCACGCATTGAAGCTTTTGTCGGAAAATAAAGGATTATTTTAATACTTCACAGCGCGCAAAAGGCAGCACACTATAAAAATACGTACATAAAAAGAAACAACTCTCACGCAGCGCTTGCTGACAACTCTGGGATATATTAAACATCGTCTTCGTCATCTTTTACTCTGTGATATTGTCACGAATGACGAGGTGACAAAACAAATGAATAACTGAGAAAACTGAAACGTTTAATGGGGCGAACTTGTGCCCAAACCTTAAAGGGGCACTCAAGTGCTTTCTGAGATCGTCTATTTATAGTCATAACGCAATCCACGGGCTCTAAGCATCCTATAAATCCTAAAATTACATTCAAGGGCGGCCGATTTCCCTATTAAAAATCCAATCAAAGATCGCTGTTCTGCGCCCAGGCGCACCCCGTCAGGGGCGCTGTCGGACGGGAAGGCAGCAGGGAAGGGCGTGCGCCAGCCAATCACGAGTCCCGGCGGACTGATTTTGAAATGCGCGCGTATTTGGCGGACTGATTTTGAAATGTGCGCGTATTCGGCGGACTGATCTTATCGAATGTGTGCGTATTGGACGGACTCATTTTAAAACGTTCATCGAATGCGGTGTCGTCGTATGGAAATTCTTCGGCGGACGGCAGATATCAGGTTCATCCCGTACGACGCCGCTTCTACGCGCGACGCCGACGCCTCGAACGCGCCGCATACGTAGACGACGGCATTCCAAGGCGCTGCGAAGCCAGCGAAGCGTCTTCGGCATCGACACCGGACTCCGGATACAAAAGAGAAGAACGCACTCGGCGACGGAACCCAGCGGCTCCGCTACACAGACTGATAGGTGATACGCTCTTTATTGTAAAACTCACATGTATAGTTGATGCCGGTTTTCTGTTTTAAGGTGCCAATGCGGTTGCTGCATGCCGATGGAGATCGTCGTCAGGTTGTCTGCCGCCGGGTGTACCCTGCCGCCGTACGCAAGCAGCAGGGCCGGCGCGCTGCGTGACGAGCCACTTGGATTTCGACTCGCGGTGCCTCAGCCCGGGTGTGCTACGACTCGCTTTACACAGTAGACGCCACTATGGGCAGAAGAAAATGCGGGGCGACAAGGAACAGGTGAGTACGGCTTACCGATCGTGAAACTTGCGATCGGCGTCGACACCGTTTCAATCATCGTCGCCCGTTTTTCTTGCCGCACGTCCGCACGTTATGCTTTTTTTAATGTTCGCTTCACGTGTCTGTTTTTTGTTTATTTGTCTTGTTTGCCGTGCGTTTTCGTCTTCTTGCCCATGCCTCCCAAGCTGCGAGCCGAGGATGAGGACTCCTCCAGCGACACGGAGTCGGAGTTGGGCTCCGGTCCGTCGTCGGTTGAGATCTTGGCCCTCAATGACCGTATGTCTACCACCCTCGAGTTGGTGACGGAGCATTTAGCAGCCGTCACGGGCGGGACCGGCGGCCAGCGGCAGCGCGAGCCCGAGGGGCTCGACGACCGCAAGTCCGTCGCCGACTTCGTGGCGGTGCGGGGCGTCTACGCAAGAGCGTCCAGCGCCTCGGACGCGTAGCGCCTCGGATGCCTACGTGCTGAAGGGGATCTTCCCCCTTGCCTTGCCGGCGAGTGCGAGACGATGGTGGGTGTTGCAGATTCTAATTGACTGCACCTCGACCGGAAAGGGCTATATGCACGACGCGAAACGTTTTGGTTCTCGTATAAAACTAACTGTCAAAACAAGATTTCCGAAGCTGTAAAGTAGCATAGTGGTAACGCGTCTGCCTCGTACGCAGCAGACCAGGGTTCGACCCCCTTGTGGGTTTACCTTTTTTTTTTTCTCAAACATTGTTTTGTTGAGGCATTTGGCAATATTTACATTTCTTTTCTATGATTAACAGTGAAAAGAATGAATGTTTTCGACGAAACTTCGCTCAACTAAATGGTATGGTCCTCCCTTTCCGGAGGTGCATGGGGAACAGTGGAGCGTTGGTTGCCGGCTGGACGCCGCAAAGGGGGGGGGGGGAGGAGCAAATGGCTAATACTGTATTTACTCGAGTAATAGCCGCACTATTTATGAACAAGGCCCTTCCGTCTACTTTCCCACAGAACACATATGCAGCCAATCATTGCGTTGCGCATAAATAACAAAGCGAATAACCATATCGAGAACACGATTCTCCATACAAATGCAATCTTCACAGATGGTATCTTCGCACGAAAACATTATCTCTGTCTTGTAAACAGCTGGAATCATGCTGTCGATCGCGGTGATTGGCAATCTGCGTGCTCCGCGGAAAAACGAACCCTCAGGTTTTCTTCATAAACAGTGCAGCTATTACTCGAGTAAATACGGTAGTTTTGTAATTAGCAGCCGCATACTGTCACAGCAAAGCGACGTGAACGCGGGGGGGGGGGTGGGGGGTTACCGAGCTCCCAGTGATACACGCTCTGTCCAGCGTGAGCTCTCCGTGTCGTTCATATAGCCTTATACCCGTGCTACACGGGCAACTCGAATGCCATTTACAACGAATGACATTTGAACGATCGGCCAATCAGCGCGCGACACTCTGAGCGCGGGGCGTTCCACGCGCGACAGATTGCGAGCCGATTTGTCAATCACACAAATGTCATTCGTTGTAAATGGTATTCGAGTTGCCCGTGTGGCACGGGTATTAGTCATTCTATTTCCATTTCTTGAGGCATTCCGCCGCAGCTTCCGAGAGGAGTTCCTGGCACCGGGGTACGAGTCCCGAGTCCAGCGGGAAATCGAGTGTCGCACACAGAACCGAGAAGAAGGCCTTGTGGAGTATATTCGGGTCATGCAGGAACTGCTCAACCGAGCAGTGCAAGCTGCTCTCGAGTCGGAGAGGGTTACTCGCATTGTTCGTCAGTCACCCCTGTTACAACATGTATCTTCATGGGTCCAACTACGACACCATTGAAGACCTCGCGTAGGAAACCATCGCGGCTTGCGTGGACTACAGGCCTCCCGCCCCCAGCTGCAGAAGCCTCCGAGCCGTCCTGTGCGTGGGTACCCCCCACATGCGTCGACCAAGAACGAGCAACTCTGACTCGACACCTTCCTGAAAGGGTCTGTGCCAACCTCGCCTACTTGCCTCTCGCCCTGAACCCCCTTGACTGTCGTCGGGAGGTCCAATGTTTTTACAACAAGCTGGGTCGTCAAGAGTCTAAATTCCTAATCCAGGGAAGCCCCAGGCAGCTGGGATTGCCCCCCTCCCCCGGGGGCCCGCACCAGGGCGAAATTTTGCGGCAGGTGCTGCAGACCTTCTCAAGCGGCCGGCTGCAGTCCCCCCACGGCGAAGGCCGGCTGCCTAACCGTCTTCTTGATCATTGAACGGCCAACAAATGCCCCAGCTTGGACCGAGAGGTGGCTGGCAATGAGGGAATGAACCAGTGGAGTTGAGAGGCAGCGGCCAGTGTTGGAGAGACTGGGGTAACATTGGAAATAGAGCAGCAGAAGACCGTTGGCAGCCCAGTTCCTGCTACAACTACGGACAGCGTGACCATTCTCGCAGCCAATGCCTGCACTGGTGGTGCCGGGGCCAGAGGAACCTGGGGGGCTATGTTGCACGTTTTGGACTCCGAGGCGACTAGGGAGAAGGAAGTGACGTCAACAACGCTCTTTGGATGTTGATTGGTGGAGTCGCTGATGACGCGATGCGTGGTGTTGCTAAGATACGTTCATTCACACCTACGTCACCTCCTTCTCCCTAGTCGCCTGGGAGTCCAAAACGTGCAACATAGCCCCCCAGGGGAACCAACAGGGCCCGTGACGCTGAACTTGGAGATCTCGCTGCCGCCGGCCCAAGCTGGCGGCAGCGAGTTCCAGCCTCGGGATGAGCGAGTCGCCAGCACTTCTCTCGTCTGTGTCGCATACGACCTACAGATCAATGCATCCACATGACACTTTGGCTACTTGCTGTTCCCTTTGCCGCCCTTCTTGATAACGGAGCAGAAAGTTTGCTTATTGGAGACTTTTTTGAGCTGTGCAAAACAAAAAAAAAAACCGCTTTGTTCCTAAAATACACTTCTGCAGTGCGCTGCAAGGCTCGGCATTCTATTCGACGAAGAGGCACGCTAGCATTTTCTTTATCTGCCAGGCTTGAACGCGGCAATTACCTTTCGATGGAGATTTTATTGCAGGCGAAAAACGTTTGCTCGACTTTGATGTTGGCGGCTATTGGCTGGATGGACGACATTCAGCTGGATGTGACCCCCTTCACCAGGCGAGAGGATTGCATTACCAGCGCAACTCTCCCGGCTCTCTGTACGACAAGGTTTGCTGCAGCCTTTCCTGCCGGTGTCTGAGACGCCCTGCAGGTGCGTCCAGCGTCCAGGAAACAAAAGCAACAGCTAGAAAGCATCTTGCAGCCATTTCCACCAATGTACTACACGGAAGTTCCGGGAAAGACTGATGTGCTGCTGCATTGAATCAAGACTGGCGACGCTCGACCAACTGCGGTGCAACCCAAAGCCCCTCATTGTCCATGTACGAGCTCTCCTGAATGCAGCACTACAGGAGTGGATCGACACCAGAGCTGTTTGCAACTCGCAGAATCATTGGGCTTCTCCCGTCGCAGCCTCAACGCTGTAATGGTGAGAGATTCATACCAGTTTCCCTTGATCGACTCGATCATGTACGCGATCGACAACACGAAAGTGTTCACAGCGCTTGACTGCAGTCTAGGATAATCGAGATAGACCCAGAGGAGGTTTCGACAACCGCTTTCACCTATCACAAGGGAGTGTTCGAGCCTTTCAAATTTGCCCGCTACCTTTCAACATCGAATGGACATTGCTGTCAATGATACAAAGAGCAAGTTTGTGATGGCATACATGAATTTTCCCCAATCTTTCAAGAAATACCTCGAACATCTTAGGATTGTCCTTGAGCAAATGCAATCTGCCAACTTGACAGTTCACCCTGAAAAGAAAATGAACCTTCTTGGCTTTGCTGTTGTTAACCCAAGTTTTTCACCCCAATCGGGACAAGATGTGCGCGATAACCGATTGCCCGCAGCCGCAAGACGTCAAGAGCTTGCAATGCTTTCTAGGATCGATTGGATGTTATTGCCAACTCGTCCCACACTGTGCCAAGATAGCTAACCCTTTGCATTTGCTTATGTGCAAAGGAGAAAATTGGCATTGGAGACGAAAGCAACAAGACGCTTTCCCTCGGCTCTCGAAGGCAATCACCGACTTCGCTTCGTTAGTTTCCGGGTCTCTTTAAACTGTTTGTTGTTCAGACTGATGCCAGCGACTGTGGCCTTGGTGCAGTCCTGCTTCAGGAACACAGCGGTGTTCTTCGGCCAGTTGCCTTCACCAGCCGCATGCTGACAGCGGCCAAACACTACTATTACGCAATGGAAAAGGAGTGTCTTGCCATTATTTTTTGCCCTAAAAAATTTAACATGTATTTCAATGGCACATACTTTCAGATCCAGACCAATCAAGTGTTTTCCTGGCTGAATAATTTGCGGAATCCAGTCGGACGTCTCGCACAATGAGCTCCGACATTACAGCCATACCACTAAGCCACTACATACAAGAAGGGAGTTTTGTTGCGGCAGATGTGCTCTCGTGTGCTCCTTTGCAGGTCTTTCCCACTCGGGACGAACATGCATTGGTGGGAATAACTGGCATTGTGGCCGACACATCAGTCAGAATGGGGGACGTTGGTGATCAGAGGACTTCGCAAGGCACAGTGGGAGGGGAAACTCCGTCTACGGGTGTGCGAGAAGCTTGCGGAACAAAGGGTAGGCTGCACCGAGAGCAATGGTAGGTACGACTCATACTTGCTGAGAGAGAATGGACTTCTTCTCAGCTACATTTTTCAAGCAGACGATGCCGCCCATGGCTCGCCTTTCAAGATTGTGAAACTTCGAACGCCGTTCATCAGTCACTTCCATGATTCAGCCTCATCAGGTCACACCAGCAGCAGTATGACTTGCAATAAGTTATGCCATGTCGAGACTTGATCAGGAATCAGGCAGGATATACTGAAGTATGCCCACACTTGTCCAGGATGTCAGAAGTCAAAGCCACGCGAAGGTCACCTACCAAGATTTATGCAACCAATCGTAAGCCACTCTCCTTGGCAGATTGTTGCCTGCGACCCGTAATGGGATCGTTTCCTCATAATACGTACAGTAATCAATATCTTCCTGTCGTGACTGATCACTTCACGAAATTGGTTGAATTGTTCCCTTTACAGAAGCTTCTTTTGCAAAGAAATCTGGGATTGCCTTCTCGCCGTCCTTACCAGATTCGGCTTTCTTGCAGAGCTCATGGTGGATCATACTTCCAGAGCAAGGTTGTCTCGACATCTGTGCTGTGCTTGGCATACAGTACAAGCTCACTTCTCCGCAGTGTTTATAGTCTGTTGTGCCGACTAGCTGTTCGTTGGCAGATGCATCACATGCACAGCGACAGGGAACATAAAAGCAGCATAATATATTATTGGTTTCCCAGGGAAACGAACACAAGACGTGTACACTTGAGAGTATAGAGTATTGCTTCTTACATCTGATCAGTGTGGTCATTGCTTCAGTTACTGTGGTTAATTAAAGTGGTGTTTTTTTCTTACATTCAATCAATAGATATTGTTTCAGGTGCTTCTGGTACGCTGCCTATAGGCAGTGGATGCTGTGGTTGTGACTGCGACTGGGGCAGAGCAACAGGCGACCACTGCCCTTCTGCATGGTGAAAACAATTAGGGACCGATCGCCAGCGACACATTTTCCTGGTTCCTGTGCCCTGATCGCTGTGACTGAATAAAAGTGTTTTTGTTATACTCGGTATAGAACCATGTTTTTTTCTCACCACAAAAGTAAACAATGCATCGTCCAATGGTCGGTCTTCACACAAATGTATTGTTAGCCGTTAGAGCCAAGTGACAACTTACTATTGTCGAATTCAAAGTTGTAATCGATTTGCATAACTTTTCCCAAGAACACTCGGGGTTTTTTTGGCTGCCATCTTCGCGGCGCTTCTGTGCAAATATTTCCATACTCCGTTTCACCTTACAACTGACTGCAGCGGACGCTACAAGCTATTGGAGCCAATGGGCAATAAGTAAAATAGCAGCGCCCCTAGCGGTTCAGGTGCACTCTGGGAGCAGGAGACTGTCAATAAGTAGTTTCGGTTTCGCCGGGTTGTGAATCTGTCGTCTGCTATCGTCTCCACATTGCCATTGCTCACGTCGTCGTGGATTGCTCCACACTTGTGAACGATGCACTAAGTGCCCTTTTCTTCTCGTCGCTACAAATCTGACAAGAGCGAATAATGAAACAATTAATTTTTCTGGCACGGGTTTTGAGTGAGAACGTTCCAACGGCGAACTGAAGTGAACGCAGAGCGACATACGCTGAATGCCGTGCCAGCTCGCTGCGTGCATTTGTTTGCCACCTCGAAAACATCCACTGAGACTAGCACTCATTTTATAACACCCTTGCTTCGCCAATCGCTATTTGCAATTGGGCTAACACAATACATGACGAAGCTCACTGTACGAGAACGTTCAAGCGCAAACTTGCGCCCTTTGCTACGTTGCTGTGTGAAAATTGGCCGCGGAAACAAGGGTGTTATAGAAACAGAGTACTAGTCTCTGTGGCTGTTCTCAAGGTTGCAAACAAATGCACACGGAGAGCTGTGTGAGAAAAAATCCTAATTGTTTTGTTATTCGCTGCAACCGATATGTAGCAACGAGAAGAAAAGAGTACTTACTGCATTGTGCGCAAGTGTGGAGCATCCACAACAACATGAGCAATGGTGGTGCGGAGACAATAGCACAACAGATGCACAACCCAGTGAAACCGAAATTACTCGTTGACAGTCTCCTGCTCCCAAAGTGCACCTGAACCATTAGGGACACTGCTATTTTGCATATTGCCCATTCATAGCTGTTCGAGTTTCTCATGACCTCCAAGAGGAAGCACAATTTTTTAAGATGGTTTGTTTTGGGTGACTCGATGAATTTTGTGAATTGCAGATTATCTAGAAACAGCGAGACTAGATACTAGTAAGGGGCCAAACTTTTTGCCGAATCGAAAATTCGGTGCCGAATCTTAGGATTTAACAAAGCCGAATTTTCGCCGATCTTTTTTAAACATTCGGTAAAAATATTTTGTTGTCAAACCTAAAAGTTGATATTTTGTATTTCAGGCAAAAAAGGTTTAGGTTTCTTTTTTTAAATGTATATTGACACAGTTATTACTAAATAAGGTAATATTCTGCAAGATAATTGTATAGGTGTCATTTTTGCAAGTTTACTGGCAATTTTACAGTGACTTTTTGCAGAATTGGTGTGACACCGAGGTAGGGTAGTAGCGATCACAGCACTATATAGCTCCTAAGAGCAGAACAATGTAATCCTTTGAATCCGCATGTTTTACCGACAACATGGCCGACAGAGCAGCTCGGCGCGAGTCACGTGGTACTCGCGCTTCCAGGAGGTGCCCGATTTATGGGAGAACGCATGGAGATCGACGCATCAATGTTGATTAAAAAATAAACACAGAGTTCACACTTTTCGAAACTAGTCTGTCGTGAGGTTCGTAAAGCCCTAAACACTTTATCAAAGTTTTCATAATTATGGATGCGTGTAAAAATTTTGAGAAGGCAATTTCTAAGGCAATGGCATTTGAAGCAGACAATTTTTTTACGCAGTGGAGATAAACTTTTTGGGTTGGCCGGAGCGGGTCACGTAAACGGTGCAACAATTTTTGTGCGCGTTTTCTGAACAGCGTGAGAGACCGTCAATGCATATAACTGCTTCTGAACGATCGTCCTCCACTGCGCCACGTTGTGTGCTGCATAATGCTGCTCTGGCAATTTTTTTTTTAATTACGTTCTTATGTGGTTTGCAGCTTATCGCAAATTGTTGTTATTCTTGAGGCAAAAGAATATTGAAGCGAACCACTCTCACAAAGGCTGACAAACACACAGTTACTATGTCGTATACTCCACACCTTGCTGTAACCGCTGGTAGTACTACACTGCCCGATGGTAACCGCACGGCGTCCATTTGCAATCCATGGCTCCATCGCATCTCGCGCGTGCGCAGACATTTGCCAAATTTTTAACGAATTTTCGCTAAACTTTTTTTAACAGTTTGGCATATCTGAATCTGAAGTTTGGCAGATTCGGTCCATCACTACTAGATACAGACAGAGAGAAAGGCTGGCCAAAACACGAGTGCCGACAGATTATGTTGAATGTAAATCATAGTGAAGGGCTTTGTTCGCAGAGCCACATTGGCTGGGAAGGCTCGTACACTACGCTGTTTATAGCCGATTCACACGACGGACCGAATCGCGATTTTCGTCCGCGGACCGTGTACCACGTGACCGGCACGTCACCGATTCCTGCGATCCGCGCCTCGCCCGCGGACGCGCGGACTGATAAAGTTGAGCGCCTTTTTCACTCGCGGACTTTTGGCGGGAGATCGACTTGAAAAGCGTTTAGTCTGGCAACGGTACATTGTTTCCTCTTTTTTTTTTTTGTTTCTGGGCAATGAAAACAAAAATGGCGCATCGTTGTGTGTTGTGCGTTCGCTGGTTCATTTTGTCGCGCGTTTCTTGGTTTCACGTGTGAAAGAAACTGCAGAAACTTGTCTGGCTGACGCGACGCAGGTTCCGGTACTCCTCCGGGTCCGCGTCAAGAAGCTCCTGTCAAAACTCGTCTAGCACGCCGCGATAATTCTTGCACGTCCAATCAGGATTTCACCGATCAAGACCTCTCTTGTGGCTGTAGTCTACTTGAGTGTTGTGCACGAGCGCGGAGTGCGTGAAGGCATCTTCGAACGGCCCTCCGCGAGCCCAGAACTTCGTCGCTTCTACGCGGAACCCTTCTCGAGCAGGACCATGCCTAAGTCACTCTCATGCTTTGGGTCAGTAAAGCTTCGCGCGAAGCCTATCACGGTGTTTTGTCTCGATCTGTACGTAACAGCGGCGTACGATTTATTATCGCGGTAGCAAACGTCGATTTCTCTCTTGGACAACCGTGCCACAGTGCGATGTTGGAGTTTCGCGGCACTGTGGGATGGCGAACAGGTTCAGTCCGTCCTCGCTGGCGTCTGCTCGTCGTGTCCCTTGTGTGGATGCGCTTGGGAGACGGACGATCCGCGGACATGTCGTCACGTGATCAATCCGTCCGCGGATCAGTCCGTCGTGTGAATCGGCCATTAGGAACAAGGCTTGCTCTTGCTCCTTCAATGCACATACGAGTTACCCAGTAAATGAATAACTGACATTCCTTTCAGTGGTTAAATTCAAACC